>JBBCBC010000327.1:0-20913 GCA_037126765.1 Stenogyne calaminthoides | reverse complement strand
TATATCACTAATGGAATGTCGTCTCTCTTAAAAAACACATCCAAAGGTATTAGTTGACTATTGTAATTGGTATCACTAATGGAATGTCGGTCTCTCAAAACACATCCAAAGGTATTAGTTGACTATTGTAATTGGTATCACTAATGGAATGTCGTCTCTCATAAACACATCCAAAGGTATTAGTTGACTATTGTAATTGGTATCACTAATGGAATGGTGTCTCTCAAAAACACATCCAAAGGTATTAGTTGACTATTGTAATTGGTATCACTAATGGAATGTCGTCTCTCGTAAAAACACATCCAAAGGTATTAGTTGACTATTGTAATTGGTATCACTAATGGAATGTCGTCTCTCGTAAACACATCCAAAAAACGTATTAGTTGACTATTGTAATTCGGTATCACTAATGGAATGTGGTCTCTCTTAAACACATCCAAAGGTATTAGTTGACTATTGTAATTAATTATATCACTAATGGAATGTCGTCTCTTAAACACATCCAAAGGTATTAGTTGACTATTGTAATTGGTATCACTAATGGAATGTGGTCTCTCTAAAAACACATCCAAAGGTATTAGTTGACTATTGTAATTGGTATCACTAATGGAATGTTGTCTCTCTTAAAACACATCCAAAGGTATTAGTTGACTATTGTAATTGGTATCACTAATGGAATGTCGTCTCTCTTAAACACATCCAAAGGTATTATTAGTTGACTATTGTAATTGGTATCACTAATGGAATGTGGTCTCTCTTAAAACACATCCAAAGGTATTAGTTGACTATTGTAATTCGGTATCACTAATGGAATGTCGTCTCTCAAAAAACACATCCAAAGGTATTAGTTGACTATTGTAATTCGGTATCACTAATGGAATGTGGTCTCTCTCTAAACACATCCAAAGGTATTAGTTGACTATTGTAATTCGGTATCACTAATGGAATGTCGTCTCTCTAAACACATCCAAAGGTATTAGTTGACTATTGTAATTGGTATCACTAATGGAATGTCGTCTCTCTCGTAAACACATCCAAATTAGTATTAGTTGACTATTGTAATTGGTATCACTAATGGAATGTTGTCTCTCTAAAACACATCCAAAGGTATTAGTTGACTATTGTAATTTGTAATTGATCACTAATGGAATGTCGTCTCTCATAAACACATCCAAAAGGTATTAGTTGACTATTGTAATTGGTATCACTAATGGAATGTGGTCTCTCTAAAACACATCCAAAGGTATTAGTTGACTATTGTAATTGGTATCACTAATGGAATGTTGGTCTCTCAAAAACACATCCAAAGGTATTAGTTGACTATTATTGTAATTCGGTATCACTAATGGAATGTCTCTCTCGTAAAACACATCCAAAGGTATTAGTTGACTATTGTAATTGGTATCACTAATGGAATGTGGTCTCTCAAAACACATCCAAAGGTATTAGTTGACTATTGTAATTGGTATCACTAATGGAATGTCGTCTCTCTCGTAAACACATCCAAAGGTATTTAGTTGACTATTGTAAATTGGTATCACTAATGGAATGTCGTCTCTCAAAAACACATCCAAAGGTATTAGTTGACTATTGTAATCGGGTATCACTAATGGAATGTGTGTCTCTCTTAAAACACATCCAAAGGTATTAGTTGACTATTGTAATTGGTATCACTAATGGAATGTCGGTCTCTCTCTAAAAACACATCAAAGGTATTAGTTGACTATTGTAATTGGTATCACTAATGGAATGTGGTCTCTCTCAAAACACATCCAAAGGTATTAGTTGACTATTGTAATTAGTTGTATCACTAATGGAATAATGGAATGTCTCTCAAAAACACATCCAAAGGTATTAGTTGACTATTGTAATTGGTATCACTAATGGAATGTGGTCTCTCGTAAAACACATCCAAAGGTATTAGTTGACTATTGTAATTGGTATCACTAATGGAATGTCGTCTCTCAAAACACATCCAAAGGTATTAGTTGACTATTGTAATTGGTATCATCACTAATGGAATGTAGTCTCTCGTAAACACATCCAAAGGTATTAGTTGACTATTGTAATTGGTATCACTAATGGAATGTGGTCTCTCGTAAACACATCCAAAGGTATTAGTTGACTATTGTAATCGGTATCACACTAATGGAATGTCGTCTCTCATAAACACATCCAAAGGTATTAGTTGACTATTGTAATTGGTATCACTAATGGAATGTGGTCTCTCGTAAACACATCCAAAGGTATTAGTTGACTATTGTAATTGGTATCACTAATGGAATGTCGTCTCTCTCGTAAACACATCCAAAGGTATTAGTTGACTATTGTAATTGGTATCACTAATGGAATGTCATCTCTCTCGAAACACATCCAAAGGTATTAGTTAGTTGACTATTGTAATTCGGTATCACTAATGGAATGTCGTCTCTCGTAAACACATCCAAAGGTATTAGTTGACTATTGTAATTGGTATCACTAATGGAATGTGGTTTCTCATAAAACACATCCAAAGGTATTAGTTGACTATTGTAATTCGGTATCACTAATGGAATGTCGTCTCTCTCGTAAAACACATCCAAAGGTATTAGTTGACTATTGTAATTGGTATCACTAATGGAATGTCGTCTCTCAAAAACACATCCAAAGGTATTAGTTGACTATTGTAATTGGTATATCACTAATGGAATGTTGTCTCTCGTAAACACATCCAAAGGTATTAGTTGACTATTGTAATTGGTATCACTAATGGAATGTCGTCTCTCAAAACATCCAAAGGTATTATTGTTGACTATTGTAATTGTATCAGTATCACTAATGGTAGATGGTATCTCGTAAACATCCAAAAGGTATTAGTTTATTATTGTAATTGGTATCACTAATGGAATGTCGTCTCTCGTAAAACACATCCAAAGGTATTAGTTGACTATTGTAATTCGGTATCACTAATGGAATGTCGTCTCTCTCAAAAACACATCCAAAGGTATTAGTTGACTATTGTAATTGGGTATCACTAATGGAATGTGGTCTCTCTAAAACACATCCAAAGGTATTAGTTGACTATTGTAATTGGTATCACTAATGGAATGTGGTCTCTCGTAAACACATCCAAAGGTATTAGTTGACTATTGTAATTGGTATCACTAATGGAATGTTGTCTCTCTCGTAAACACATCCAAAGGTATTAGTTGACTATTGTAATTGGTATCACTAATGGAATGTCGTCTCTCTTAAACACATCCAAAGGTATTAGTTGACTATTGTAATTCGGTATCACTAATGGAATGTCGTCTCTCGTAAACACATCCAAAGGTATTAGTTGATTATTGTAATTCGGTATCACTAATGGAATGTGGTCTCTCTCTAAAACACATCCAAAGGTATTAGTTGACTATTGTAATTGGTATCACTAATGGAATGTCGTCTCTCTCTAAAACACATCCAAAGGTATTAGTTGACTATTGTAATCGGTATCACTAATGGAATGTCGTCTCTCGTAAACACATCCAAAGGTATTAGTTGACTATTGTAATTCGGTATCACTAATGGAATGTTGTCTCTCTTAAACACATCCAAAGATATTAGTTGACTATTGTAATTCGGTATCACTAATGGAATGTCGTCTCTCATAAACACATCCAAATTTATTAGTTGACTATTGTAATTGGTATCACTAATGGAATGTAGTCTCTCATAAACACATCCAAAGGTATTAGTTGACTATTGTAATCGGTATCACTAATGGAATGTAGTCTCTCAAAAACACATCCAAAGGTATTAGTTGACTATTGTAATCGGTATCACTAATGAAATGTCGTCTCTCGAAAACACATCCTAAGGTAATAGTTGACTATTGTAATTGGTATCACTTATGGAATGTCGTCTCTCGTAAACACATCAAAACGTATTAGTTGACTATTGTAATTTGGTATCACTAATAGAATGTTGTCTCTCGTAAACACATCCAAAGCTATTATTTGACTATTGTAATTCGGTATCACTAATGGAATGTTGTCTCTCGTAAACACATCCAAAGGTATTAGTTGATTATTTTAATTCGGTATCACTAATGGAATGTCGTCTCTCATAAACAAATACAAAAGTATTATTTGAGTATTGTAATCGGTATCACTAATGGTAGATGGTCTCTCGTAAACACATCCAAAGGTATTAGTTTACTGTTGTAATTGGTATCACTTATGGAATGTCGTCTCTCGTAAACACATCAAAAGGTATTAGTTGACTATTGTAATTCGGTATCACTAATGGAATGTTGTCTCTCGTAAACACATCCAAAGGTATTATTTGACTATTGTAATTCGGTATCACTAATGGAATGTCGTCTCTCGTAAACAAATACAAAAGTATTATTTGAGTATTGTAATCGGTATCACTAATGGTAGATGGTTTCTCGTAAACACATCCAAATATATTAGTTGACTATTATAATCGGTATCACTAATGGAATGTCGTCTCTCGTAAACACATCCAAAGGTATTTGTTGACTATTGTAATCGGTAACACTAATGGAATGTCGTCTCTTAAAAACACATCCAAAGGTATTAGTTGACTATTGTAATTGGTATTACTATTGGTTCATAAATACATCCAATGGTATTAGTTGACTATTGTAATTGGTGTCACTAATGGAATGTCGTCTCTCATAAACATATCAAAAGGTATTAGTTGACTATTGTAATTGGTATCACTCATGGTAGATGGTATCTCGTAAATACATCCAAGGGTATTAGTTTATTATTGTAATCGGTATCACTAATGGAATATCGTCTTTCGTAAACACATCCAAAGGTATTAGTTGACAATTTTAATTCGGTATCACTAATGGAATATCGTCTTTCGTAAACACATCCAAAAGTATTAGTCTTCTATTGTAATTCGGTATCACTAATGGAATGTTGTCTCTCTTAAACACATCCAAAGGTATTAGTTGACTATTGTAATTCGGTATCACTAATGGAATGTCGTCTCTCGTAAACACATCCAAAGGTATTAGTTGACTATTGTAATTGGTATCACTAATGGAATGTCGTCTCTCGTAAACACATCCAAAGGTATTAGTTGACTATTGTAATTCGGTATCACTAATGGAATGTTGTCTCTCTTAAACACATCCAAAGGTATTAGTTGACTATTGTAATTCGGTATCACTAATGGAATGTAGTCTCTCATAAACACATCCAAATTTATTAGTTGACTATTGTAATTGGTATCACTAATGGTAGATGGTCTCTCGTAAACACATCCAAAGGTATTAGTTGACTATTGTAATCGGTATCACTAATGGAATGTAGTCTCTCATAAACACATCCAAATTTATTAGTTGACTATTGTAATTGGTATCACTAATGGAATGTAGTCTCTCATAAACACATCCAAATTTATTATTTGACTATTGTAATTGGTATCACTAATGGTAGATGGTCTCTCGTAAACACATCCAAAGGTATTAGTTGACTATTGTAATTCGGTATCACTAATGGAATGTCGTCTCTCGTAAACACATCCAAAGGTATTAGTTGACTATTGTAATTGGTATCACTAATGGTAGATGGTCTCTCGTAAACACATCCAAAGGTATTAGTTTACTGTTGTAATTGGTATCACTTATGGAATGTCGTCTCTCGTAAACACATCCAAAGGTATTAGTTGACTATTGTAATTGGTATCACTAATGGAATGTTGTCTCTCGAAAACACATCCAAAGGTATTAGTTTACTGTTGTAATTGGTATCACTTATGGAATGTCGTCTCTCGTAAACACATACAAAGGTATTATTTGAGTATTGTAATCGGTATCACTAATGGTAGATGGTTTCTCAAAAACACATCCAAATGTATTAGTTGACTATTATAATCGGTATCACTAATGGAATGTCGTCTCTCGTAAACACATCCAAAGGTATTAGTTGACTATTGTAATCGGTAACACTAATGGAATGTCGTCTCTCAAAAACACATCCAAAGGTATTAGTTGACTATTGTAATTGGTATTACTATTGGTTCGTAAATACATCCAATGGTATTAGTTGACTATTGTAATCGGTGTCACTAATGGAATGTCGTCTCTCATAAACATATCAAAAGGTATTAGTTGACTATTGTAATTGGTATCACTCATGGTAGATGGTATCTCGTAAAAACATCCAAAGGTATTAGTTTATTATTGTAATCGGTATCACTAATGGAATATCGTCTTTCGTAAACACATCCAAAGGTATTAGTTGACAATTTTAATTCTGTATCACTAATGGAATATCGTCTCTCGTAAACACATCCAAAGGTATTAGTTGACTATTGTAATTCGGTATCACTAATGGAATGTCGTCTCTCGTAAACACATCCAAAGGTATTAGTTGACTATTGTAATTGGTATCACTAATGGTAGATGGTCTCTCGTAAACACATCCAAAGGTATTAGTTGACTATTGTAATCGATATCACTAATGGAATGTCGTCTCTCGTAAACACATCCAAAGGTATTAGTTGACTATTGTAATTCGGTATCACTAATGGAATGTTGTCTCTCTTAAACACATCCAAAGGTATTAGTTGACTATTGTAATTCGGTATCACTAATGGAATGTCGTATCTCTCGTAAACACATACAAAGGTATTAGTTGATTATTGTAATCGATATCACTAATGGTAGATGGTCTCTCGAACACATCCAAAGGTATTAGTTAACTATTGTAATCGGTATCACTAATGGAATGTAGTCTCTCATAAACACATCCAAATTTATTAGTTGACTATTGTAATTGGTATCACTAATGGTAGATGGTCTCTCGTAAACACATCCAAAGGTATTAGTTGACTATTGTAATCGGTATCACTAATGAAATTTCATCTCTCGAAAATAAATCCAAAGGTATTAGTTGACTATTGTAATTGGTATCACTAATGGTAGATGGTCTTTCGTAAACAAATCAAAAGGTATTAGTTTATAGTTGTAATTGGTATCACTTATGGAATGTTGTCTCTCGTAAACACATCCAAAGGTATTAGTTGACTATTGTAATCTGAATCACTAATGGAATGTCGTCTCTCGTAAACAAATCCATAGGTATTAGTTGACTATTGTAATTCGGTATCACTAATGGAATGTTATCTCTCGTAAACACATCCAAAGGTATTAGTTGACTATTGTAATTCGGTATCACTAAAGGAATGTCGTGTCTCGTAAACACATACAAAGGTATTATTTGAGTATTGTAATCGGTATCACTAATGGAATATCATCTCTCGTAAACACATACAAAGGTATTATTTGAGTATTGTAATCGGTATCACTAATGGTAGATGGTCTCTCGTAAACACATCCAAATGTATTAGTTGACTATTGTAATCGGTAACACTAATGGAATGTCGTCTCTCAAAAACACATCCAAAGGTATTAGTTGACTATTGTAATTGGTATTACTATTGGTTCGTAAATACATCCAATGGTATTAGTTGACTATTGTAATCGGTATCACTAATGGAATGTCGTCACTCATTAATATATCAAAAGGTATTAGTTGACTATTGTAATTAGTATCACTCATGATAGATGGTATCTCGTAAACACATCCAATGGTATTACTTTATTATTGTAATAGGTATCACTAATGGAATGTCGTCTCTCGTAAACACATCCAAAGGTATTAGTTGACTATTGTAATTGGTATCACTAATCGTAGATGGTCTCTCGTAAACACATCCAAAGGTATTAGTTGACTATTGTAATTGGTATCACTAATGGAATGTCGTCTCTCATAAACACATCCAAATGTATTATTTGACTATTGTAATTGGTATCACTAATGGTAGATGGTCTCTCGTAAACACATCCAAAGGTATTAGTTGACTATTGTAATCGGTATCACTAATGAAATGTCGTCTCTCGAAAACACATCCTAAGGTAATAGTTGACTATTGTAATTGGTATCACTAATGGTAGATGGTCTCTCGTAAACACATCCAAAGGTATTAGTTTACTGTTGTAATTGGTATCACTTATGGAATGTCGTCTCTCATAAACACATCAAAAGGTATTAGTTGACTATTGTAATTTGGTATCACTAATGGAATGTTGTCTCTCGTAAACACATCCAAAGGTATTATTTGACTATTGTAATTCGGTATCACTAATGGAATGTTGTCTCTCGTAAACACATCCAAAGGTATTAGTTGATTATTTTAATTCGGTATCACTAATGGAATGTTGTCTCTCTTAAACACATCCAAAGGTATTAGTTGACTATTGTAATTCGGTATCACAAATGGAATGTCGTATCTCATTGACACATTCAAAGGTATTAGTTGATTATTGTAATCGATATCACTAATGGTAGATGGTCTCTCGAACACATCCAAAGGTATTAGTTAACTATTGTAATCGGTATCACTAATGGAATGTAGTCTCTCATAAACACATCCAAATTTATTAGTTGACTATTGTAATTGGTATCACTAATGGTAGATGGTCTCTCGTAAACACATCCAAAGGTATTAGTTGACTATTATAATCGGTATCACTAATGAAATTTCATCTCTCTAAAATAAATCCAAAGGTATTAGTTGACTATTGTAATTGGTATCACTAATGGTAGATGGTCTTTCGTAAACAAATCAAAATGTATTAGTTTATAGTTGTAATTGGTATCACTTATGGAATGTTGTCTCTCGTAAACACATCCAAAGGTATTAGTTGACTATTGTAATCTGAATCACTAATGGAATGTCGTCTCTAAATAAAAACATCATCCATAGGTATTAGTTGACTATTGTAATTCGGTATCACTAATGGAATGTTATCTCTCGTAAACACATCCAAAGGTATTAGTTGACTATTGTAAATCGGTATCACTAATGGTAGATGGTTTCTCGTAAACACATCCAAATGTATTAGTTGACTATTATAATCGGTATCACTAATGGAATGTCGTCTCACGTAAAAACATCCAAAGGTATTAGTTGACTATTGTAATCGGTATCACTAATGGAATATCGTCTCTCGTAAACACATCCAAAGGTATTAGTTGACTATTGTAATCGGTATCACTAATGGAATATCGTCTTTCGTAAACACATCCAAAGGTATTAGTTGACAATTTTAATTCGGTATCACTAATGGAATGTCGTCTCTCGTAAACACATCCAAAGGTATTAGTTGACTATTGTAATTCGGTATCACTAATGGAATGTTGTCTCTCTAAAAACACATCCAAAGGTATTAGTTGACTATTGTAATTGGTATCACTAATGGAATGTCGTCTCTCGTAAAACACATCAAAAGGTATTAGTTGATTATTGTAATTCGGTATCACTAATGGAATGTGGTCTCTCAAAACACATCCAAAGGTATTAGTTAACTATTGTAATTGGTATCACTAATGGAATGTAGTCTCTCATAAACACATCCAAAGGTATTAGTTGACTATTGTAATCGGTATCACTAATGGAATGTCGTCTCTCGTAAACACATCCAAAGGTATTAGTTGACTATTATAATTGGTATCACTAATGGAATGTCATCTCTCTTAAACACATCCAAAGGTATTAGTTGACTATTGTAATTGGTATCACTAATGGAATGTCGTCTCTCGTAAACACATCCATAGGTATTAGTTGACTATTGTAATTGGTATCACTAATGGAATGTTGTCTCTCTAAAACACATCCAAAGGTATTAGTTGACTATTATTGTAATTCGGTATCACTAATGGAATGTCGCTCTCTCGTAAACACATCCAAAGGTATTAGTTGACTATTGTAATTGGTATCACTAATGGAATGTGGTCTCTCGTAAACACATCCAAAGGTATTAGTTGACTATTGTAATTGGTATCACTAATGGAATGTAGTCTCTCATAAACACATCCAAAGGTATTAGTTGACTATTGTAATGTAATTGTCACTAATGGAATGTCATCTCTCATAAACACATCCAAAGGTATTAGTTGACTATTGTAATTGGTATCACTAATGGTAGATGGTCTCTCGTAAACACATCCAAAGGTATTAGTTGACTATTGTAATCGATATCACTAATGGAATTTCGTCTCTCGAAAACAAATCCAAAGGTATTAGTTGACTATTGTAATTGGTATCGCTAATGGTTGATGGTCTCTCGAAAACACATCCAAAGGTATTAGTTTACAGTTGTAATTGGTATCACTTATGGAAGTCGTCTCTCGTAAACACATCCAAAGGTATTAGTTGACTATTGTAATTGGTATCACTAATGGAATGTTGTCTCTCGTAAACACATCCAAAGGTATTAGTTGACTATTGTAATTGGTATCACTAATGGAATGTCGTCTCTCGTAAACACATCCAAAGGTATTAGTTGATTATTGTAATTCGGTATCACTAATGGAATGTCGTCTCTCGTAAACACATCCAAAGGTATTAGTTGAGTATTGTAATTGGTATCACTAATTGGTATGTGGTCTCTCGTAAACACATCCAAAGGTATTAGTTGACTATTGTAATTGGTATCACTAATGGAATGTCGTCTCTCGTAAAACACATCCAAAAGGTATTAGTTGACTATTGTAATTTGGTATCACTAATGGAATGTTGTCTCTCGTAAAACACATCCAAAGGTATTAGTTGACTATTGTAATTATTAGTTGATCACTAATGGAATGTCGTCTCTCGTAAACACATCCAAAGGTATTAGTTGACTATTGTAATCGGTATCACTAATGGTAGATGGTTTCTCGTAAACACATCCAAATGTATTAGTTGACTATTGTAATCGGTATCACTAATGGAATGTCGTCTCTCGTAAAAACATCCAAAGGTATTAGTTGACTATTGTAATTGGTATCACTAATGGA
Source organism: Stenogyne calaminthoides (assembly GCA_037126765.1). Classification (NCBI taxonomy): domain Eukaryota; kingdom Viridiplantae; phylum Streptophyta; class Magnoliopsida; order Lamiales; family Lamiaceae; genus Stenogyne; species Stenogyne calaminthoides. The sequence goes on along the minus strand of JBBCBC010000327.1, from coordinate 10,066 downwards.
ATGTCGTCTCTCAAAAACACATCCAAAGGTATTAGTTGACTATTGAAATTGGTATCACTAATGGTAGATGGTCTCTCTTAAAACACATCCAAAGGTATTAGTTGACTATTGTAATCGGTATCACTAATGGAATGTCGTCTCTCGTAAACATATCAAAAGATATTTGTTGACTATTGTAATTGGTATCACTAATGGAATGGTATCTCGTAAACACATCCAAAGGTGTTAGTTTATTATTGTAATCGGTATCACTAATGGAATATCGTCTCTCGTAAACACATCCAAAGGTATTAGTTGACTATTGTAATCGATATCACTAATGGAATGTCGTCTCTCGTAAACACATCCAAAGGTATTAGTTGACTATTGTAATTCGGTATCACTAATGGAATGTTGTCTCTCTTAAACACATCCAAAGGTATTAGTTGATTATTGTAATGTGGTATCACTAATGGAATATCGTCTCTAGTAAACACATCCAAAGGTATTAGTTGACTATTTGTAATTGGTATCACTAATGGAATGTCGTCTCTCGTAAACACATCCAAAGGTATTAGTTGACTATTGTAATTCGGTATCACTAATGGAATGTTGTCTCTCTTAAACACATCCAAAGGTATTAGTTGACTATTGTAATTCGGTATCACTAATGGAATGTCGTCTCTCGTAAACACATCCAAAGGTATTAGTTGACTATTGTAATTGGTATCACTAATGGAATGTCGTCTCTCGTAAACACATCCAAAGGTATTATTAGTTGACTATTGTAATTCATATCACTAATGGAATGTCGGTCTCTCTCGTAAACACATCCAAAGGTATTAGTTGACTATTGTAATCGGTATCACTAATGGAATGTAGTCTCTCAAAAACACATCCAAATTTATTAGTTGACTATTGTAATCGGTATCACTAATGGAATGTCGTCTCTCGTAAACACATCCAAAGGTATTAGTTGACTATTGTAATTGGTATCATCACTAATGGAATGTCTCTCTCAAAACACATCCAAAGGTATTAGTTGACTATTGTAATTGGTATCACTAATGGAATGTCATGTCTCTCGTAAACACATCCAAAGGTATTAGTTGACTATTGTAATTGGTATCACTAATGGAATGTCGTCTCTCAAAAAACACATCAAAAGGTATTAGTTGACTATTGTAATCGGTATCACTAATGGAATGTAGTCTCTCATAAACACATCCAAATTTATTAGTTGACTATTGTAATCGGTAACACTAATGGAATGTCTTCTCTCAAAAACACATCCAAAGGTATTAGTTGACTATTGTAATTGTTATCACTAATGGTGGATGGTCTCTCATAAACACATCCAAAGGTATTAGTTGACTATTGTAATTGGTATCACTAATGGAATGTGGTCTCTCATAAACACATCCAAAGGTATTAGTTGACTATTGTAATTGGTATCACTAATGGAATGTCGTCTCTCAAAACACATCCAAAAGGTATTAGTTGACTATTGTAATTTGGTATCACTAATGGAATGTTGTCTCTCGTAAAACACATCCAAAGGTATTAGTTGACTATTGTAATCGGTATCACTAATGGAATGTCGTCTCTCGTAAACACATCCAAAGGTATTAGTTGACTATTGTAATTGGTATATCTAATGGAATGTCGTCTCTCGTAAACACATCCAAAGGTATTAGTTGACTATTGTAATTGGTATCACTAATGGTAGATGGTCTCTCAAAAACACATCCAAAGGTATTAGTTGACTATTGTAATTGGTATCACTAATGGAATGTCGTCTCTCTCTAAACACATCCAAAGGTATTAGTTGACTATTGTAATTGGTATCACTAATGGAATGGTCGTCTCTCGTAAACACATCCAAAGGTATTAGTTGACTATTGTAATTGGTATCACTAATGGAATGTCGTCTCTCAAAAAACACATCCAAAGGTATTAGTTGACTATTGTAATTGGTATCACTAATGGAATGTGGTCTCTCGTAAACACATCCAAAGGTATTAGTTGACTATTGTAATTGGTATCACTAATGGAATGTGGTCTCTCGTAAAAACACATCCAAAGGTATTAGTTGACTATTGTAATTGGTATCACTAATGGAATGTCGTCTCTCAAAAACACATCCAAAGGTATTAGTTGACTATTGTAATTGGTATCACTAATGGAATGTGGTCTCTCGTAAAACACATCCAAAGGTATTAGTTGACTATTGTAATTGGTATCACTAATGGAATGTCGTCTCTCTAAAAACACATCCAAAGGTATTAGTTGACTATTGTAATTGGTATCACTAATGGAATGTTGGTCTCTCGTAAAACACATCCAAAGGTATTAGTTGACTATTGTAATTGGTATCACTAATGGAATGTCGGTCTCTCGTAAACACATCCAAAGGTATTAGTTGACTATTGTAATTGGTATCACTAATGGAATGTTGTCTCTCGTAAACACATCCAAAGGTATTAGTTGACTATTGTAATTGGTATCACTAATGGAATGTCGTCTCTCGTAAACACATCCAAAGGTATTAGTTGACTATTGTAATTGGTATCACTAATGGAATGTCGTCTCTCAAAAACACATCCAAAGGTATTAGTTGACTATTGTAATTGGTATCACTAATGGTAGATGGTCTCTCGTAAACACATCCAAAGGTATTAGTTGACTATTGTAATTGGTATCACTAATGGAATGTCGTCTCTCAAAAACACATCCAAAGGTATTAGTTGACTATTGTAATTGGTATCACTAATGGAATGGTCTCTCGTAAACACATCCAAAGGTGTTAGTTTATTATTGTAATTCGGTATCACTAATGGAATGTCGTCTCTCGTAAACACATCCAAAGGTATTAGTTGATTATTTTAATTCGGTATCACTAATGGAATGTCGTCTCTCGTAAACACATCCAAAGGTATTAGTTGAGTATTGTAATTGGTATCACTAATGATACAGAGACTATCGTAACCACATCCAAAGGTATTAGTTGACTATTGTAATTCGGTATCACTAATGGAATGTCGTCTCTCGTAAACACATCCAAAGGTATTAGTTGACTATTGTAACTCGTAAACACATCCAAAGGTATTAGTTGACTATTGTAATTCGGTATCACTAATGGAATGTTGTCTCTCTTAAACACATCCAAAGGTATTAGTTGATTATTGTAATGTGGTATCACTAATGGAATATCGTCTCTAGTAAACACATACAAAGATATTAGTTGATTTTTGTAATCGATATCACTAATGGTAGATGGTCTCTCGAATACATCCAAAGGTATTAGTTGACTATTGTAATCGGTATCACTAATGGAATGTAGTCTCTCATAAACACATCCAAATTTATTAGTTGACTATTGTAATCGATATCACTAATGGAATGTTGTCTCTCGTAAACACATCCAAAGGTATTAGTTGACTATTGTAATTCGGTATCACTAATGGAATGTCATCTCTCTCAAAACACATCCAAAGGTATTAGTTGACTATTGTAATTGGTATCACTAATGGAATGTAGTCTCTCATAAACACATCCAAAGGTATTAGTTGACTATTGTAATTGGTATCACTAATGGAATGGTCTCTCTCTCTAAAACACATCCAAAGGTATTAGTTGACTATTGTAATCGGTATCACTAATGGAATGTCGTCTCTCGAAAACACATCCAAAGGTATTAGTTGACTATTGTAATTGGTATCACTAATGGATGATGGTCTCTCTCAAAACACATCCAAAGGTATTAGTTGACTATTGTAATTGGTATCACTAATGGAATGTCGCTCTCTTAAAACACATCCAAAGGTATTAGTTGACTATTGTAATTTGGTATCACTAATGGAATGTTGTCTCTCGTAAACACATCCAAAGGTATTAGTTGACTATTGTAATTCGGTATCACTAATGGAATGTTGTCTCTCGTAAACACATCCAAAGGTATTAGTTGACTATTTTAATTCGGTATCACTAATGGAATGTCGTCTCTCGTAAACACATCCAAAGGTATTAGTTGACTATTGTAATTGGTATCACTAATGGAATGTCGTCTCTCGTAAACACATCCAAAGGTATTAGTTGACTATTGTAATTGGTATCACTAATGGAATGTCGTCTCTCGTAAACACATCCAAAGGTATTAGTTGACTATTGTAATTTTAATATCACTAATGGAATGTTGTCTCTCGAAAACACATCCAAAGGTATTAGTTGACTATTGTAATTCAGTATCACTAATGGAATGTCGTCTCTCGTAAACACATACAAAGGTATTATTTGAGTATTGTAATTGGTATCACTAATGGTAGATGGTTTCTCGTAAACACATCCAAATGTATTAGTTGACTATTGTAATCGGTATCACTAATGGAATGTCGTCTCTCGTAAAAACATCCAAAGGTATTAGTTGACTATTGTAATCGGTAACACTAATGGAATGTCGTCTCTCAAAAATACATCCAAAGGTATTAGTTGACTATTGTAATTGGTATCACTAATGGAATGTCGTCTCTCGTAAACACATCCAAAAAGTATTAGTTGACTATTGTAATTGGTATCATCACTAATGGAATGTCGTCTCTCTAAAACACATCCAAAGGTATTAGTTGACTATTGTAATTGGTATCACTAATGGTAGATGGTATCTCATAAACACATCCAAAGGTAATAGTTTATTATTGTAATTGGTATCACTAATGAAATGTCGTCTCTCGTAAACACATCCAAAGGTATTAGTTGACTATTGTTAATTGGTATCACTAATGGAATGTCGTCTCTCGTAAACACATCCAAAGGTATTAGTTGACTATTGTAATTGGTATCACTAATGGAATGTGGTCTCTCTCTAAACACATCCAAAGACTATTAGTTGACTATTGTAATTGGTATCACTAATGGAATGTCTCTCTCAAAAACACATCCAAAGGTATTAGTTGACTATTGTAATTGGTATCACTAATGGAATGTGGTCTCTCTTAAAACACATCCAAAGGTATTAGTTGACTATTGTAATTGGTATCACTAATGGAATGTGGTCTCTCTTAAACACATCCAAAGGTTATTAGTTGACTATTGTAATTGGTATCACTAATGGAATGTGGGCTCTCGTAAACACATCCAAAGGTATTAGTTGACTATTGTAATTGGTATCACTAATGGAATGTGGTCTCTCAAAGGTATTATTTGACTATAAAACACATCCAAAAAACACATATTAGTTGACTATTGTAATTGGTATCACTAATGGAATGTCGTCTCTCAAAAACACATCCAAAGGTATTAGTTGACTATTGTAATTGGTATCACTAATGGAATGATGGTCTCTCGTAAAACACATCCAAAGGTATTAGTTGACTATTGTAATTCGGTATCACTAATGGAATGTCGTCTCTCGTAAAAACACATCCAAAGGTATTAGTTGACTATTGTAATTGGTATCACTAATGGAATGGTCTCTCGTAAACACATCCAAAGGTATTAGTTGACTATTGTAATTGGTATCACTAATGGAATGTGGTCTCTCAAAAACACATCCAAAGGTATTAGTTGACTATTGTAATTGGTATCACTAATGGAATGTTGTCTCTCGTAAAACACATCCAAAGGTATTAGTTTGACTATTGTAATTGGTATCACTAATGGAATGTCGTCTCTCGTAAACACATCCAAAGGTATTAGTTGACTATTGTAATTGGTATCACTAATGGTATGATGGTTTCTCAAAACACATCCAAATATATTAGTTGACTATTGTAATTGGTATCACTAATGGAATGTCGTCTCTCAAAAAACACATCCAAAGGTATTAGTTGACTATTGTAATTGGTATCACTAATGGAATGTCGTCTCTCGTAAACACATCCAAAGGTATTAGTTGACTATTGTAATTGGTATCACTAATGGAATGTCGTTCTCGTAAACACATCCAAAGGTATTAGTTGACTATTGTAATTGGTATCACTAATGGAATGTCGTCTCTCAAAACACATCCAAAGGTATTAGTTGACTATTGTAATTGGTATCACTAATGGAATGTGGTCTCTCTAAACACACATCCAAAGGTATTAGTTGACTATTGTAATTCGGTATCACTAATGGAATGTCGTCTCTCTCAAACACATCCAAAGGTATTAGTTGACTATTGTAATTAATATCACTAATGGAATGTCGTCTCTCGTAAACACATCCAAAGGTATTAGTTGACTATTGTAATTGGTATCACTAATGGAATGTGGTCTCGTAAAACACATCCAAAGGTATTAGTTGACTATTGTAATTGGTATCACTAATGGAATGTGGTCTCTCGTAAACACATCCAAAGGTATTAGTTGACTATTGTAATTGGTATCACTAATGGAATGTCGTCTCTCGTAAAACACATCCAAAGGTATTAGTTGACTATTGTAATAGGTATCACTAATGGAATGTTGTCTCTCTTAAACACATCCAAAGGTATTAGTTGACTATTGTAATTCGGTATCACTAATGAAATGTCATCTCTCTCGAAACACATCCAAAGGTATTAGTTGACTATTGTAATTGGTATCACTAATGGAAGATGGTCTCTCTAAAACACATCCAAAGGTATTAGTTGACTATTGTAATCGGTATCACAATGGAATGTCGTCTCTCAAAACACATCCAAAGGTATTAGTTGACTATTGTAATTGGTATCACTAATGGTAATGGTCTCTCTAAAAACACATCCAAAGGTATTAGTTGACTATTGTAATTGGTATCACTAATGGAATGTCATCTCTCAAAACACATCCAAAGGTATTAGTTGACTATTGTAATTCGGTATCACTAATGGAATGTCATCTCTCGTAAACACATCCAAAGGTATTAGTTTACTATTGTAATTGGTATCACTAATGGAATGTTGTCTCTCTTAAACACATCCAAAGGTATTAGTTGACTATTGTAATTGGTATCACTAATGGAATGTCGTCTCTCGTAAACACATCCAAAGGTATTAGTTGACTATTGTAATTGGTATCACTAATGGAATGTTGTCTCTCGTAAACACATCCAAAGGTATTAGTTGACTATTGTAATTGGGTATCACTAATGGAATGTCGTCTCTCGTAAAACACATCCAAAGGTATTAGTTGACTATTGTAATTGGTATCACTAATGGAATGTCATCTCTCGTAAACACATCCAAAGGTATTAGTTGACTATTGTAATTGGTATCACTAATGGAATGTCGTCTCTCGTAAACACATCCAAAGGTATTAGTTGACTATTGTAATTCGGTATCACTAATGGAATGTCGTCTCTCAAAAACACATCCAAAGGTATTAGTTGACTATTGTAATCGGTATCACTAATGGAATGTCGTCTCTCTTAAACACATCCAAAGGTATTAGTTGACTATTGTAATCGGTATCACTAATGGAATGTCGTCTCTCATAAAACACATCCAAAAGGTATTAGTTGACTATTGTAATTAGTATCACTAATGGAATGGTTGTCTCTCGTAAACACATCCAAAGGTATTAGTTGACTATTGTAATAATCATATCACTAATGGAATGTCGTCTCTCGTAAAAACATCCAAAGGTATTAGTTGACTATTGTAATTGGTATCACTAATGGAATGGTCTCTCTCGTAAACACATCCAAAGGTATTAGTTGACTATTGTAATTGGTATCACTAATGGAATGTCGTCTCTCTCGTAAACACATCCAAAGGTATTAGTTGACTATTGTAATTGGTATCACTAATGGAATGTCGTCTCTCGTAAACACATCCAAAGGTATTAGTTGACTATTGTAATCGGTATCACTAATGGAATGTCGTCTCTCGTAAACACATCCAAAGGTATTAGTTGACTATTGTAATTGGTATCACTAATGGAATGTCGTCTCTAAACACATCCAAAGGTATTAGTTGACTATTGTAATTGGTATCACTAATGGAATGTCGTCTCTCAAAAACACATCCAAAGGTATTAGTTGACTATTGTAATTGGTATCACTAATGGAATAGTTGGTCTCTCAAAACACATCCAAAGGTATTAGTTGACTATTGTAATTGGTATCACTAATGGAATGTCGTCTCTCAAAAACACATCCAAAGGTATTAGTTGACTATTGTAATTCGTATCACTAATGGAATGTTGTCTCTCAAAACACATCCAAAGGTATTAGTTGACTATTGTAATTGGTATCACTAATGGAATGTGGTCTCTCAAAAACACATCCAAAGGTATTAGTTGATTATTGTAATTGGTATCACTAATGGAATGTCGTCTCTCGTAAACACATCCAAAGGTATTAGTTGACTATTGTAATTGGTATCACTAATGGAATGTCGTCTCTCATAAACACATCCAAATTTATTAGTTGACTATTGTAATTGGTATCACTAATGGTAGATGGTCTCTCGTAAACACATCCAAAGGTATTAGTTGACTATTGTAATCGGTATCACTAATGAAATTTCATCTCTCTAAAACACATCCAAAAGGTATTAGTTGACTATTGTAATTGGTATCACTAATGGAATGTGGTCTCTCGTAAAAACACATCCAAAGGTATTAGTTGATTATTGTAATTGGTATCACTAATGGAATGTCGTCTCTAAAAAAACATCCAAAGGTATTAGTTGACTATTGTAATTGTTATCACTAATGGAATGTCGGTCTCTCGTAAACACATCCAAAGGTATTAGTTGACTATTGTAATTGGTATCACTAATGGAATGTCGCCTCTCATCCAAAGGTAAAGTTCCAAAGGTATTAGTTGACTATTGTAATTCGTATCATTAATGGATTGTAATCGTCTCTGTCGTAAAACACATCCAAAGGTATTAGTTGACTATTGTAATCGGTATCACTAATGGAATGTCGTCTCTCTCAAAACACATCCAAAGGTATTAGTTGACTATTGTAATTGGTATCACTAATGGAATGTCGGTCTCAAAACACATCCAAAGGTATTAGTTGACTATTGTAATTCCAGTATCACTAATGGAATGTCGTCTCTCAAAACACATCCAAAGGTATTAGTTGACTATTGTAATTGGTATCACTAATGGAATGTTGTCTCTAAAACACATCCAAAGGTATTAGTTGACTATTGTAATTCGTATCACTAATGGAATGTTGTCTCTCTAAAAACACATCCAAAGGTATTAGTTGATTATTGTAATCGCATCACTAATGGAATGTCGGTCTTAAAACACATCCAAAGGTATTAGTTGACTATTGTAATTGGCATCACTAATGGAATGGTCTCTCCTAAACACATCCAAAGGTATTAGTTGACTATTGTAATTGTATCACTAATGGAATGTGGTCTCTCGTAAAAACACATCCAAAGGCGTATTAGTTGATTATTGTAATTCCAGATCACTAATGGAATGGTCTCTCTTAAACACATCCAAAGGTATTAGTTGACTATTGTAATTTGGTATCACTAATGGAATGTAGTCTCTCATAAACACATCCAAATTTATTATTTGACTATTGTAATTGGTATCACTAATGGAATGTCGTCTCTCCTCGAAACACATCCAAAGGTATTAGTTGACTATTGTAATTCCAGATCACTAATGGAATGTCGGTCTCTAAAAACACATCCAAAGGTATTAGTTGACTATTGTAATTGGTATCACTAATGGAATGGTCTCTCTCGTGAAACATCCAAAGGTATTAGTTCATATTGTAATTGGTATCACTTATGGAATGTCGCCTCTGAAACACATCAAAAGGTATTAGTTGACTATTGTAATTTGGTATCACTAATAGAATGTCATTCTCTCGTAAACACATCCAAAGCTATTATTTGACTATTGTAATTCGGTATCACTAATGGAATGTTGTCTCTCGTAAACACATCCAAAGGTATTAGTTGATTATTTTAATTCGGTATCACTAATGGAATGTCGTCTCTCATAAACAAATACAAAAGTATTATTTGAGTATTGTAATCGGTATCACTAATGGTAGATGGTCTCTCGTAAACACATCCAAAGGTATTAGTTTACTGTTGTAATTGGTATCACTAATGGAATGTCGCTCTCGTAAACACATCAAAAGGTATTAGTTGACTATTGTAATTC
>JBBCBC010000232.1:0-63677 GCA_037126765.1 Stenogyne calaminthoides | reverse complement strand
GATGTTTCTTCAAGATCAAGCGAGAAAAATCAAATATGATTGATAATTTGTGCCCAATATGTTTATTTTTTTCTTGTTATCTTGATTTTATTTGTCTTATCTTAATTAATTGTGATTTTTATTCGGATAATAAAATTGAATTAATTTTGACCTCCGTGATTTATTTATTTGTAAATTCTTTTGGAGAAATTCCCCAGCGGAACGGTCGAAAAGATAGGTTTCACATGATGAATTCCAAAGCGGATGATTGTGGTTTATTACTAGTGGCGGCGATGACCCTCCCAGCGAGGCTCGATCAAAAGCGAAATAGTAATCTGTATTTAATCATGGTTATTACTTAGGTATAAAATTGATATGCATATCTTCTCCAAAGTCCTATCCCGATTTATATTGGTCAAAATCAGAACCAACTATTAATCTGGATATTAAGGGTTTGTAATTGTTCTTGTTTGTAACCCTTGAATGTGTTTAAATAATGACCCACCCAGCGTGGCTTATTTAAGCTGTTTTTGAATGTTGGTGATCATGTTCATATTTTTTTTTTTTGAGATTTTAAATATGATGAAATGTGATCGAACCTTGTGATATACTTGTGTTATGCATATAGTTGTTTATTCGATTCAACATGTATCGTTACCTTTTTAATCCTTTGTTATTATACTTAAAGTCAATACAATATGTATGGAAACTATATTGATTGGAAAATTATAATTGTCTAGCTGCTACAAAAGCCAAGTGGATTTTGACACACAAAAATCGGATAGAGCCAATGACGAGTCAAAACATGCGGGACTCGTCGGATCACCTTCTTGAAGATATGTTGTCGTTTGAAAATGGTGGAGGAAAAACGCGTGAGGATTCGTCCTCAAAATAGATGGCCCATCTGAACAAACTTGAGATTACGAGTCAGATTATGATCACGGAGACTCGGATGAATTTAGTACTTCATTCTCTGCTCGAAGGTTTTTGAGCATTTTTTGGCCTCATTAGCTAATTTGTTGTTGCAAACTTTTGGACTCGGCGAAAATGATGATAAGGCACCAAACTTAAGCTTTGACGGCAAGTGGTCCGTCTTCATCTTCTAGGCGAGGGTAGGCAAGATAAAGAGAGGACCAAAGGCCATAAGCAATAAACTCAAGAAAGCTGTTGCCAAGGCTGATGGTAAAATGAGAATGTCTTTCGTTGGTCGAGAAAATCGAAGAGGAAGGCTTAAAAGCTGCGGTGAGAGAAGGACAATGGAGGTTTTGCTGTTCCACCTTGCCCAAAAGGAAAAAAGGTAATTCTCACACCTTTAGTTGTTGAAACTTGTTTAGGCGTATACTTCTCATTAGTGGGTGGTTGATATGAGATCCATTAATCATGTTATTGCCGGGTTCTAAATGATCCGCGACTTAGTGGGAGTGAGATCCTCATCTTTGGGGTAGCGTTCTGAAAGTAAAGACATTGCAATACTTTCGTAAAGTGGCATATATTGCAAAATCTTCGATAATAACGATTATTGCTAATACTCTGTAAATAGCGGACATTCTGAAGCTACATGAGTGGCGATTAAGCGATGGGAGAAAGTGCACCTCTTTTTTGAAGATAAAGTTTTTTGAGATTATCTTTATGTTCCCGATTTTAGAAAAATTCACTTTCGGTTTCTAAAAATTGATTAAAGGACACTAAGTTTCTTCTAATAAGAATGACATCATTTTTGAAATGATGAGTGTACTGTTATATGGGACATTGATGGAAAATCTCTATCTGATTAATTGTGCACACCACTCAAAATGTATCGATAACACATCAACTTTTTAGAAAAGCGTTCATCAGGGCGTGAGCAGAGACACTTCTTTGGCATCTAAGATTAGGTCATATAAATCGAAAAGAGGATCGAAAGGTTGGTGAAAAATGGTTCCTTTGGAGGCGTCTCCAAGTTGAATGGATTCGAACTGCGAATCATGTTTGGAGGGTAATATGACCAAGATGGCATTGGAGCCAAGGAATGGGGCTAAAAAGTGTTAGAGATGGTTCACATAGATGTATGTAGTCAAATGTCAACCAAAGCAAGAGGAGGTTATGAGTAATTTTTATTGATGATTACTCGAGGTACATTTCATTATGAGCGTGAATCTGAGACCTTTGAAATTCTAAAATTTAAGGCTCAGCCCGAGAATCATATGGAAAAAAGCGTATCAAGAATCTCTACGATCGTCGTGGGAAGCGAATACCTCGGCGATGAGTTTTTTTGAACTACTTATCGATGAAGGGATTGTATCGACTCATTTCCGGAACCCCTCAACAAAGCGGGGTTTGCGGGCGAAAAGCAACATAATTCTTTTGAAATGGTTAGATCAATGATGAGTTATCTGAATCTTCGAGTGGATTACGGGGTCATGCCTTGGAAAGCAATGACTTACATTATGAACTTGGTGCTATCCAATCGGTTCCCCAAAACTCCAAGAATTGTGGACGGGCATGAGTCAGTATGAGACACATAGAGAACTTTGGGGGTGTCCAGAACTACGTGTTGGACAAGGAAATCGGTAAATTGGATCCTCGATCGAAATTAAAAATTTTTTTTATAGGATGCCAGGGAACAAAGGGTGTATGTTCTATAGTTCCAAAGATCAAAAGGTGGACATCCCACCCGCTTTAGATTTTTGGAAAACTATAGAACGAAAAAAACCCAGTGAGATTACCTTAAATGAGCTTAGAGGGCAAACCTCGGTCTTGCATTTGACTAGATGATATATACAAACAATCGTTTTCTGGCAAGACCTCGTTATAGTGGGAGGGTTGTTAGGCGACCCGAGAGATTCATGGGAATGGGAGGTCCTCGGACTTGATTCCAAGGAATCGGACCCATGGACATATAACGAGGCACTCCAAGATAAGGATGCATTTTCTTGTGACGACAATGAAAGCCAAAATGGGTTCTATGTTTCATAATAGAGTGTGGGGAGCTAGTCGAGCCACTTAATGAGGTCAAACCCATTGGATATAAGTGGGTATATAAGAGAAAAGAGGATCGGACGGGAAGGTTGAAACCTTTTAAAAGCAAGACTAATGGCGAAAGGTTATACTCGAGAAAAAAGGGATGGATTATGAGGAAACTTTTTTTCACCCATAGCCATGCTTAAGTCAATCCGTATTCTCTTATCGATTCTGCGCATTTTTAACTTCAAATCGGCAAATGGATATCAAAATGACTTTCATGGCGGAAGTCTTGATAAAGATCCATATCTGACAACCCCTGATTTTTCATTGAAGCGAGGCCAAGAACACCCGGTTTAAAAAAGCTCAAAGGGTCCATTTACGGACTCAAGCGGGCATCGAACTTGGAACCAAAGTTTTGATCATGTTATAAAAGTCTTATGGGTTTGATCAAAAGCGAGTTTGAAAGTTGTGTGTATAAAAAGCGTGTCGGAGCGCATTAGTATTCTTAGTACTATCGTAGATCACATTGTGATCATTGGGAACGATTTGAAGGTGTGATCGGACGTAAGGGCATGGTTTCAAAAGCGGTTTGATATGAAAGACTTAGGGAAAACCGGACACGTCCTTGGGATCAAGATCACAAAAAAGGATGGGAAAGGTTATCGCAAGTTTCATACATAGACCTGAGGTTTTGAAGCGATTGACATCTGCAGATTCGAGAAAGGATTAAATACCTTTCGGACTTGGAATCCATCTATCAAAAAATGTCCCTAAGGCCTAAAGAAGATAGATGGCGTGAAAGGCATTCCTTGTGCTTGGCGGTAGGAAACCTTATGTATGCAATCTTTGTGTCACGAGGCCCGGATATATGCTTTGCATATGCATGGTATGAGATATCGGAAGTAACCCGGAAGCGAATTGGAATGACAGTTAAAACGATTACGAAGTGTCTGAAAGAACTCGGGATAGAATGTTGATTTATCGGTCGGATACTCGATCCCCATCGGCTACGGACTCGGTTTCCAATCGATTTAGATTCGAAATTATCGCCTCGATTAGTGTGTTTCCATTTTGGAAGTGTAGCCATCAAATGGGCCGAGTGTGAAATGCATCCTTGACTCAACCATGGGACTCGGGTAAATATTTTTGCTTGTAAAAGCGGTGAAAAAACCGGAATTAGACTCTGGAATCTTCTTAGTGGACTTGGATGGTGTTCGAATTTATCTAGCAATATCTGCTGAAGGGCGATTGCAAAATTCAAAGAGAACCAAAGTCCACGGTCAAACAAACACATTAAAGGAAAGACATCTTATCGAAAATGGTTAAGAGAGGAGATATAGATGTGGCGAAGATAGCGTCTGCGGGACAGCCTAGCGAATCCATTCTGGCGTCTGCCTCTCTGAATACATTAGAAGACATGTGAGTGGAATGGGTGTCAAGACCGTTGCCCATCTGCTTTGAGTATAAGTGGGAGAAATTATTAGGTTAGATGTAGGTGACATTAGATGTCACGGACTACTTTCGAGGCGTGTTGTAGTATATTAAAGCGGACTTTGAGTATAAGTGGGAGATTGTTGGGATTATCTTTGAAAAGTATGCTTTTACTTTTGTATAATCGAATCTGAATTTTTCAGACTTATTCTTTGAAATAAATTGTTTATCATTGATGCTTTAAATATGATTGAATGTTATATATATTTCTTTGCATAAGCTGTTCAATAATTAAATACGTGTTACCTTTGTAGTTAATTTAGTGATACAAGATCACGAAGATTAAATTAACGACCCTTGCTAACTATAAATCGCCATTCACGACCTAGATGGAAATGAACAACCATCGCGAAAGGTTGAGGTGTAAAACTCGGATTGGTTTGTCTTGACCAAGATTACACTAGTGCATGGTGATCTTGTTGAATAGGACCTCGGGAGGATAAATTCTTGAGCGAACAAGGAAGAATTAGACCTCGGTGGTTAGTTGTTTCTTAACCTTAGTCCCTTAAATAGGATCGCGTGGGATTGGTAACTATTTCTTTGACTTATCATGGAGTGGCGAATGGGAGAGAGATTCAATACTTTTTATCTTGGGCAATATTATTGGTCACGTGTGATTGCTAAGATTTATCTGAAGAATGGGTGTGCAACTTCGCTTTTGATTTGCCCCCAGGGAGGTTCATAAGTTTTATCATACCAAATCTTGCAAGTGGAATTAGTTTCGGTATGGATAATAATGTTGAATGGTTCCTTGACCAAGGACAAAAGATATTAATTAGCGAAAGCTATTTGATGGCTTGAATTAATTAATGGGCTAGATAATCTTAAACACGGGAAATATTGGTAGGGAGCCATATTGTTGTAATATGGGTTAAGATGGATAGTCTGATATTAATTATGTAGTGGGATTAATTAATATTTATGGGCTTGAATTATATTGTGGCTCAATATTAGATATTCAAGATCCGTTAGAAGGTCGATCTTAATTCTCTAAAAAAGGCCTGGTAGCCCAACATATAGTCGATAAGCGAAAAGGTGATTAAAATAAAATAAATATTGTTGTTATATTTTCCTCATTATTTTGAAAATTATGGATAAAAAGGGAGAAAAGATTTTCTTTGAATTTTGTTATGGAATGAAGATATGTATTCTTGGAATCTGAAGATTATCTCATTAAATTCAAGAAATCTCCCAACAGTTTATTCATTAAGTATTTTTAGAAATTTTTGTAAAATAGAGGGCAAGAAAGATTTTCTTGATTTTCTTGAAAAGATATTATGGAAGATATGTATTTCTTGAAATACAAGAATATCTCATAAATTCAAGAAGATCGAATCTTGGATTCTTGCACAACTTCATTTTTTGAAAATTCCATAAAATAAAGGAGGTGGATTTTGTGGAATATTTTAATTATGGGAAAAAGAATATATGGGATATATTCAAGATTTCTTGGTGACCAAGAAAAGTCTTTTCCCACATTGAAAATTCACTAAATTTTCGTCCTCCTCATCTCCTATAAATAGGGGATGATTAGTTCATTCTCAATTACAATTCCATGTCTTTGAAATATTAGCAAATCCACATCGTGGTTAAACAAAAGTTTATTTTTTCCTTTTTGTTAATTGTTAGCGTATCCTTCCCGGATTATCGAGCAAGGGCTAAGGAATACTTGGGAAGTCCTTTTGGTTGGTCAGGTCCGTCGGAAGTCCTTTGCCCGTCAGGAAGAATGCGTTCCGTAAACCCGTAGATTCATCGTAGGTTTTTCGTGGCTTTTTTTATATGCATGATATGTTGTTGCAATTATTATTTGAATTAATATAGGATTAATTCATGCTAGTAATAATTAATGAATTAAATTTGTATTTAAATATTCACCCCGAATAGATCATTACAACTCATTCCCCAACAAGCTTATGTCGGGTTGTCACGATGATTTGGTTACGAAGCATTTAATCCCTCAAATTCTAGTCTATTTTCAGTGATCTGGTGTTATCTGGATGCATTTCATTACCTCCAGATAATCCCGATAGTTGAGTCACGAGTTTCATCCTCTAAGATCTGAGTTGCTTGGATCGGATAACTAACTCTTGAACCTCGGAAAAGTATTTAGGTTTGGTAACTATCTGTTCTAAATTTACTTAGATGTCTTGGAATGGTTGGCCATTAGTTTATACTCGTTTTAAGCTTTTCTTTGAAAACCTTCCTTTAATGGAATAATGATTAATTTGTGATTCAATTTATATGCAACTTTTCGATTGGATTGATTCAAGCGAAAATATCGATGAAAATATGCTTTCAAAACAAGTAATACGCACGATAAATAAATCAATGGAGCAATCAAAACACAACAAATTATAGTGGTTCGAGAGACTCAAGCTCCTCGTCCACTCTCCCCTGATCTTTTGGAGAAATTCACTAATCACTTCTAAGGATTTACGACTACCTCTGTAGTTTTCTAACCTTTCTAATTTTGAGCTTTACGACTACCTCTGGCTTTTTACTAACTCAAAACTTAGTACAAAACTTCTGTCTATCCAAGATAGATTACTCACTTCTTCTCTAGAAACTTTACGACTACCTCAATGTAGTTTACTTACTCTTTACAACTCCAATCTCACCAACAATCACCTCAAACTACCTTACAAAGGGTTTGGGGTTTCTTGGTTGGTTTCCAACTAGGATGAGATATCCTTTACAATAAAGAACAATGTAAAAACCTAGGATATCTCGACTAAGCTTTGGATATATCTTATCAAGCTAGGCTTAGTGGAATGAGCTCTCTTGATTTAAAAGCACTTGGGAAATTCTTGGTTTTTCGAGTGCTTCAACTTCTCTGAATAATAAGTTTGAGCTCTTGAGTTGCTTACAAATTTCCGTAACCTTTCAATGTAGAAGGTCACAAGTATTTATAGGCATACACCAAGGTCACTCTTGAAAAACTATCCGTTGGAGATCAACCGTGAGTTTCCTCTTATAATTGTGTGATAAATGGCTATATTTAGGGTTTGACACTCCTAACACGTTTTAGGCAATAACCTTTCATGTAATTCAAGTCTTCACTTTTTGCGATGCGGAACTTAGTACTTGACATCTTTTTTCCTGACCTATCATTTGTCGATTATCGATATGGTGCATCTTTGTCTTCCTCTTTTGACTTTTGTCTCGATTTAAATGTAGACAATTCAACGGCTCTTTTAGTTACAATCTACGAGTTGATATAACCTTAACAACACTTTGTCTTAGTTCCTTTTATGCGCATTTTAATGTCTTGGGCAATATCTATTTTTCTAAGAATCGCGATCTTCTCGATATTGCATCCTTGGATAGATATTTTTATGTGCCTCGGGACATTGAGGTTTATCTTGAGCATTCGATGCATTCTTGAGTCTTGATAATTCTTGTTCCTTGATATTCTTGATCTTTAGTTCTTCAATCTTACATCTTACTGTCTTACTTGAGTCTTGAGGTTTACGAGTCTTGGCGTCTTTTGAGTCTTCACGGATATCTTGGTGATATCTGAGTCTTCATCTTTGAGTCTTGATTCTTTAGTTTCTGCTTGAGTTTTCGATATCTAACGGTTTCATCTTTGAGTCTTGATATCTCGATTTCTCACTTTGAGTCTTGATATCTCGGTTTCATCTTTGAAACTTTCTTGAAACTTTCTTGAGTTCTTGAGAATCTTGAGATCTAACTTTGATCTATATCTGTGACTATACATTTTGCGAGATAACATCCTAAATACTCTAAAAATTGAATCGACTCAACTATCAAGATTATCTGAACATGTCATACTTTCGGGGTTTTGGGATCTAATCAAAATCATATCTTTATTAAATTCATCTCCCAACAATTTTCCCTTTTTGATGATGCAAAAACCTATCTTGTTACAAACATTAACCTATACTTTCGAGGTTTAAGTTTATCTATTACAAGATTAGTTATATCTCCCAACAATTTCCATCTCGAGAATCTCTCAACAATTTCTTTAGTAATGAATCTCTCAAAAGGATTCATCACGGAATTAATTTCTCAACAATTAATCTCGGAGACAATCATTAGGGCATCATCAAAATTAAAAGACATGTAAATAAGATAATGAGATATTATATTTTTGGCGTAAATGATAAGTTTTCATTGATGATAGGTAGTTTGTTACAAGTTCTGATGAATCTTATCTTAAAAAAATCAAAAAAAAAACAAAAAAAAAAGATAAAGGATTACATGAATCTTCTTAGTCTTCATCTTGAGTCTTCATTTGCTCTTGATTCAACTCTTGATTCAAAACTTGATTCTGCTCTTCCACCTCATCGGCGAGGACTTCAAGGTTGAACATTCCATAATATCTTCTTTTGAGGTTCATCTCTCTCTTTGATGATATCGAGTTGTTCCTGTCGAGACCCCAAGATAGTCTTCGTCTTGAGTGATTTCTTGAGAAATGGCTTTCTCATTTTACACATCCATTCTCGACTGGGAGGAGGAGGGTGCGTATGGACCAAAGGCGGTTATCTGCACCTTTCCTTCATCCATAAGATTTATCCGTCCTTGAAGATATTTAGGATAGAAGGTGGGAGATAGTCGATGAAAGCCTCATTAGGATCTGAGCTCTCCCCTCTCCATTCTCTAAGTACATCATAGTAGAACGGAAGGTTCTCTTGATTTCTTCCATGCATCGTTGAGATAGTGGCATCCATTTGTCAACATCGGCCATTTATGTGTTTAGTTGTTGGGGAATGAGTTGCATCTATTAAATGGCGAATATTTAAATACAAATTTAATTCATTAATTATTACTAGCATGAATTAATCTATATTAATTCAAATAATAATTGCAACAACATATCATGCATATAAAAAGCCACGTAAAACCTCGCATGCGGAATCTACGGGTTTACGTGAGCGTCCTCTCGGGATGGCGGTGGCTTTGGTCGGACGGACTAACCAAAAAAAACTTCCCAAGTATTCCCTTAGCCCTTGCTTGACAATCCGGTGGAAGGATACTATTAACAAAAAGGAAAAAAATAAACTTTGTTGCACCAATATTTGCTAATATTTCCGGCACATGGAATTGTACTTGGGAATGAACTAATCATCCCCGTTCAAAATATTTATAAGAGGGAGGGTGGTGAAATTTTAGTGATATTTCAATGTGGGAAAAAGACTTTTCTTGGTCTCCAAAGAAATCTTGAATATATCCTATATTCTTTTCCCCATAATTAAAATATTCATAAAAAATCCACCACCTCCTCAATATATGGAATTTTAAAAATCAAGAGTGCAAGATTTCCAAGATTTGGATCTTCTTGAATTTATGAGATATTCTTGTATTTCAAAAATACATATCTTCCATAATATCTTTTCAAGAAAATCAAGAAAATCTTTCTTGCCTCTATTTTCAAAAATTTAAAATATCCTTTTGAATAACCAAAGGGAGATTTCTTGAATTTAATGAGATAACCTTGTATTCCAAGAATACATATCTTCATTCCATAACAAAATTCAAAGAAAATCTTTCTCCCCAACTTCATCCATAATTTTTGAAAATTTCAAGGAAAATTAAGCAACAATATTTATTTTATTTTAATCATCTTTTTTTTCGGTTATTGGACTATTTGTTGGGCTACTTTCGGGGGCCTTTATGAGAATTAAGATTGGACCTTCTAATGGATCTTGAATATCTAATATTGAGCCTGATATAATTCAAGCCCATAAATATTAATTAATCCCACTACATAATTAATATTGCACTATCCATCTTAACCCGTATTACGATCGATATGGCTCCGGTCATTATTTCCGTGTTTAAGATTATTTAGCCCATTAATTAATTCAAGCCACTAAAATAGCTTTCCGTTAATTAATATCTTTTGTCCTTAATTAGGAGAGCGGTTCAACATTATTATCCATCATAGGAAACTAATTCCACTTGCAAGATTTGGTATGATAAAACTTATGAACCTCCCAAGAAAATCAAATCAAAAAGCGTGCTTGCACCACGATTCTTAAGTATTAAATCTTAGCAATCACATGTGACCAATAATATTGCCCAAGATAAAAAGTATTTAATCTCTCTACGATTAAGCTACCCATGATAAGTCAAAGCAATAGTTACCAATCCCGTGATCTATTTAAGGGGCGAAGGTTAAAAAACAACGAACCCTTTGGTCTAATTCTTCCTTGTTTGGTTAGAAGAATTTATCCTCACCCAGGTCCTATTCGTTTATATCGATCATGCACTAGTGTAATCTCTTGGTCAAAACAAACCAATCCCGAGCCTTACACCTCAACCTTTTGCGATGGTTGTTCATTTCCATCTAGGTAAATGAATGGCGTACTTTTTTTAGTTACAAGGAATTTATTAATTTAATCTTACGTGATGCGGTATCACTAAATTAACTCTGATGTAACACGTCTGAATTATTGAGCAGATTATGCGATAAATATATGTAACATTCAATCATATTTAAAGCATCGGTGATAAACAATTTATTTGATAAATAAGTGCGAAAATTAGGTTTAGATTATACAAAGTAAAAGCATACTTTTCATTATAATCCCAACAATCTCCCATTTATACTCAAAATGCGCTTTTAAGTATACTACAACATGTCTTGAGTAGTCCAAGTGACATCTAATGTCACCTACGATCTAATAATTTCTCCCACTTATACTCCAAGCGGTGTTAGCAGCGGTCTTGACACCCATTCCACTCACATGTCTCTCGAATGTATTGAGGCGAGACTCTTTGTGAATGGATCTACTAAAATTTGTCCTCGGATGCTATCTTTGCCACATCTATATCTCCTCTCTTAACGATTTCTCGTATAAGATGTATTTCCTTTAATGTGTTTGTTTAACTTCGTGGACTCTTGGTTCTCTTGAATTTTGCAAGCCCCCTACTAGCCTGAGATATTGCTAGACAAATTGAGAACACCATCAAGTCCACTAAGAAGATCTAGAGCCCAATCGGTTCTTTCACGCTTCTGGCGACTACTTACCCGAAACTTCCATGGTTGAGTTAGTGATGCATTTACACTTCACACTCGTCCATTTGATGGCTACACTTCCCAAATAAAAACACACTAAGCGAAGCGGATAATTTTTGGAATCTAAATCGATTGGAAATCCAGTCCGTGTGGCCGATGGGGATTAGAGTATCGGCCCGATAAATCAACATTCTATCAGGAGTTCTTTTTGGATACTTGAGAATGTTTTTTTATTAGATCGTCAATCGCTTTCACTGGGTTACTTTGATATCTTGGTACCATGCCTGACAAACCGGATATCCGTCTACACAATAATGCATACATAAGGTTTAAACGGTAGAAGCACAAAGAATACCTTTCATGTCATCTATCTCCTTTTTGTCTTAGGGGACATTTTCTTGGATAGATGGATTCCAAGTCGGAAAATGCGAATTCTTTCTTGGAATCTTGCATCTTTGAATCGTTTCAAAACCGGTGTCTATGTATGAAACTTGCGATAACCCGATCATCGCTTTTCTTGCGATCTTGAGTTATCTTGATCCCAAGGACATGTCGGCTTTCCTAAGTCTTTCATATCAAAGCTGTTTTTGAAAACCATGCCCTTCGTCGACAACACCTTCACATAGTTCCCGATGATCACAATGTCATCTCGTATAGTACTAAGAATACCAATGTAGTTTGAAAATACTTTTTATACACACAACTTTCAAACTCATTTTGATCAAACCCATAAGACTTTATAACATGATCAAAACATTGGTTCCAAGCTCTGGATGCTGTTTGAGTCAGTAAATGGACTTCTTGAGCTTACAAACAAGATGTTCTTGGCTTTGTTTCAATGAAACCTTGGGGTTTGTTGCATATAGATCTCTTCATCAAGACTTAGTTAAGGAAAAGGCTCTTGACATCCATTTGCGATTTCAAAGTTGATATGCGCAACAATCGATAAGAAAATCGGATGGACTTAAGCATGGGCTTCTGGTGAAAAAAGTTTCCTCATAATCGATCCCTTCTTTACGAGTATAACCTTTCCCCATTAGTCTTGCTTTAAAGGTTTCAACCTTCGATCCGATCCTCTTTTCCTCTTATATACCCACTTGCATCTAATGGGTTTGACCCCATTAAGTGGTTCGACTAGCTCCCACACTCTATTATGAAACATAGACCCCATTTGGCTTTCATTGCTTTTTTGCCAAAATCTGCATCCTTATCTTGGAGTGCCTCGTCATATATCCATGATGGGATTAAATTCCAGGGAATCAAAATCAGAGGACTCTCTATTCCATGAATATCTCGGGATCTAACAACCCTCCCACTATATGTGAGGCTCGGGTTGTGAAAATGTATCATTTGGTATATCATCTAAATGCGATTTAGCCTTTGAGGTTTGCCCTCTAAAAGCTCATTTAAGGTAATCTCATTACGGGTTTTCTTTGGTTCATATAGTCTTCTTCCAAAAATCTAAAGTGGGGTCTTTGATGTCCACCTTTTGATCTTGAGGACTATAGAACATACACCCTTTTGTTCCTTGGGGTATCCTACAAAAGCGACCTTAATTACGATCGAGGATCCGATTTCTGGCTTCCTTGTCCAACCGTAGGCGGACACCCCCAAATTCTCATGTGTCTCATACTAGGCTTGCGCGCCGGGTCCACAATTCTTTGGGAGTTTTGGGAATCGATTTGGATAACACCAAGTTCCGAGAATGTAAGCCCATTGTTTTTCAAGGCATAACCCCCGAGCGACTTCGGGAAGATCCGCATAACTCATCATTGATCTAACCATTTCCAAAATAACTATGTTTCTTAAGCTCTCTGCCAACCCGTTTTGTTGAGGGGTTAAGAGTGCGATGGTGGGATACAATCCTTCATTAGATAAGTAGTTCAAAAACTCATTCTTTGAGGTATTCGCCTCCACGATCGGATCGTAGAGACTTGATCGTTTTTCCTTATGATTCTCTGTTTGAGCCTTAAATTCTTTAGAATTTCTCAAAGGGCTCGATTCATGCTTCATAAAGAAAAATGTACCTTGAGTAATCATCAATAAAATTACTCATAACCTCCTCTTTGCTTTGGTTGACATTGGACTACATACATCTATGTGAGCGATCTCTAACACTTCTTTAGCCCCATTCCCCTTGGCTCCAAATGCCATCTTGGTCATATCACCCTCCAAACATGATTCACGGGTTGGAATCGATTCAACTTGGACACTCCGGTGAACCATCTTTCACCAACCTTTGGATCCTCTTTGGATTTATATGACCTAATATTAGATGACAAAGTATTTTTCGTTCGTCGATGGCTTTTCTTTTGTCGAGAAATAGTTGATGTGTTATAGGATGCATTTAAGTAAGTGGTGTGCCGCAATTAATTGTATAGAGATTTTCTATCAATGTCATAAAAGTACACTCATCATTTCAAAAATGATGTCATTCTTATTAGAAGAAACTTAGTGTCCTTTAATCAAATTTTAGAAAGCGAAAGTGAATTCTTTCTAAAAGCTGGGAACATAAAGATAATCTCAAAAAAACTTTATCTTCAAAAGATAGGTGCACTTCTCCCCTTTGCTTTAACTTTGCCACTCATGTAGCATTGCAATATCTGCTACTTGCGTAGTATTGCAATAATCGTTACTATCGTAGCATTGCAATATATGCCATTACGGTGCATTGCAATGTCTTCTACTTTAAATAACGTTGCCCGATGTGATGAGGATCTCACTCCCCACTAAGTTGCGGATCATTTAGAACCCAGTGAAGCCAACATGATTAGTGGATCTCATATCAACCACCCACATGAATGAGAAGTATCGCCCGCTAAACAAGTTTCAACAACTAGTGTGTGAAATTACCTTTCCTTCCGTCCCCTTTTTGGGGGTTGGAGCAGGGCAAAACCTCCATTGTCCTTTCTTCTGGCGACTTAAGCACTTCCTCTTTAGATTTTCCTTGACCTCAACAAGCATTCCTCATCTTACCATTGCCCTTGACAACATTTGAGTTTTATTGCTTATGGCCTTTGGTCCTCTTCTTTATCTTGCCTACCCTTGGCCTAGAAGATGAAGGCGGACCACTTCTTGATCAAAGCTTGAGTTTGGTGCCTTATCATCATTTTCATGAGGACCAAAAGCTTGCAACAAATTAGTTAGCTTGGCGAAAATGCTCAAAAAACTTTTTTGGCGGTGAAATACCAAATTCATCGAATCTCGGATCATAATCTGCTTTCGAAATCTCAAGTTTGTTCGGATGGGCCATCTATTTTGAGGGCGTAATCCCTTCACGGGTTTGCCCTCCACCTTTTTTTGCGACATCTCTCGCAAGGTGATCTGCGAGTCCGTATGTTTTGACTCATCGGTTGGCTCATCGATTTTGGTGTGTCAAAATCCACTTGTGCTTTTGTGCGATTAGGACAATTATAATTTTCAATCAATATAGTTTCCATATAGTATTGACTTTAAGTATAATAACGATGGATTAAAAAAATAGCGATATCTTTGGCTGAAATAAACAACTATATGCAATAGCACAAGTATATCACAAGATTCGATCACATGCCATCATATTTAAAATCTCAAAAAAAAATATGAACATGCATCGACAAACATCTCAAAAGCAGTTTAAATAAGCCCGCGTGGGGTGGGTCATTATTTAAACACATTCAAACGAGTTACAAACAAAACGATTTACAAACCTTTAATATCCAGTTAATAGTTGGCTCCCACTTGACCAATATAAAGTTAGCGGGGACTTGGGGAAGTATATGCATATCAATTTTATACCTAAGTAATAACCATGATTAAATCTGAGGATTACTATTTCACTTTGATCGAGCCTCGTTGGGAGGGTCATAAATGCATACTAGTAATAACCCACAATCATTAGTTTGGAATTCATTCATGTGAAACCTATCTTTTGACCGTCCGTTGAGAGAATTTCTCCAAAAAAATTCACAAATAAATAAATCATGGAGGTCAAAATTAATTCAATTTTATTATCCGGAATAAAATTGTCAATTAATTATTTAAACATACTTAGTAATTTTGAAGTTGAGATTTTTCCATTTTGGCAACCCTCATGCAAACACATTTAAACAAATTAAATAAAGCATAAGATAACACAAAAAAAAACAAGCAAAAGCAAAAAATAAACATATTGGGCACAAATTATCCAATTGTCATGGTTTGATTTTTCTTGGCTTGATCTTGAAGAAACTCGTCTCGAATTTCTCCCACTCGTTTGTCTCGAAAAAATACTTCATCTCGAACCGCCGCCATGGCGGCTTTCGGCCAGGGATGCTTGTCCGCATCCGGCCCGGCCACTCGACTGGGGCTGACCTCGGCGGCTTCGGCCGCCCGGCGAGCCCGCCCCTTGATGCCTCGGCACGCGCCTCGGCGAATCGGCGATTCTTGGTAAGCGTCTTGTAAGCCCGCATCCGCTCCACCTTGCCTCCCCCCTCCACCTCGCGTCCCTCGCGCCGTAACCGCGCCCCATCCGCTTTCGACACAGGCGCGCGCCGCCCGTCTTGTGACCCTCCATCTCCAGCGCTCGGCCTCCCGGCCTGCCCCTGCGCCCATGCGTGCCGGTAGCGCCCGCGCCCTACGCTGTTACGGATTTAAATCCTTTAATTCTTCTTCTCTTCGTTCCGATCCGGTTACAATTTATTTACAAAAAATAAATAAACCTAGATCTAGACTAGTCTATTACATTAATCAAATCAAACAAATCTGATCTACTGGTGGATTTTCTCCGCGAAAGAAACAAATCCGAGCGAATCGAATTAAAAAACCACGGTTTATATGCATGCAAAATAAAACATTAAAATCCATGACAATTGGATACGCAAAAAGATCTAACGTTCTACTATCCAATTTCAAATTTAATGTCCACGAATTAAATTACAATTTAAAAAATTCATGGCAAAAGCGGTGGCTCGATACGGTTGTTGGGGAATGAGTTGCACATATCTATTAAGGGGTGAATATTTAAATACAAATTTAATTCATTAATTATTACTAGCATGAATTAATCCTATATTAATTCAAATAATAATTGCAACAACATATCATGCATATAAAAAGTCACGTAAAACCTCATGCGGAATCTACGGGTTTCGTGAGCGTACCTCTCGGGATGGCGATGCTTTGGTGGACGGACTAACCAAAAGGACTTCCCAAGTATTCCCTTAGCCCTTGCTTTCGACAATCCGGTGGAAGGATACTTTCATGAACAATTAACAAAGGAAAAAAAAAAAACTTTGTTGCACCACTTATGTGGATTTGCTAATATTTTTGGCACATGGAATTGTACTTGGGAATGAACTAATCATCCCTATTTATAAGAGGAAGGGTGTTAGAAATTTTAGTGATATTTCAATGTGGGAAAAAGACTTTTCTTGGTCACCAAGAAATCTTGAATATATCCATCCTATATTCTTTTTTCCCATAATTAAAATATTCACAAAAAATTCCACCTCCTCAATATATGGAATTTTTCGAAAATCAAAGTGCAAGATTTCAAGATTTGGATCTTCTTGAATTTATGAGATATTCTTGTATTTCAAAAATACATATCTTCCATAATATCTTTTCAAGAAAATCTTTCTTGCCCTCTATTTTCAAAATTTCTAAAATATCCTTTTTGAATAACCAAGTGGGGAGATTTCTTGAATTTAATGAGATAACCTTGTATTCCAGAATACATATCTTCATTCCATAACAAAATTCAAAAAAAATCTTTCTCCCAACTTCATCCATAATTTTTAAAATTTCAAGAAAAATTAAGCAACAATATTTATTTTATTTTAATCACCTTTTTTAGGTTATTGGACTATTTGTTGGGCTACTTTCGGGGGCCTTTAGGAGAATTATGATTGGACCTTCTAATGGATCTTGAATATCTAATATTGAGCCACAATATAATTCAAGCCCATAAATATTAATTAATCCACTACATAATTAATATTGCACTATCCATCTTAACCCATATTATAGTCAATATGGCTCCGGGTCATTATTTCTCGTGTTTAAGATTATTTAGCCCATTAATTAATTCAAGCCCTTTGAAATAGCTTTCCGTTAATTAATATCTTTTGTCCTTGGTGGAGAGCGGTTCAACATTATTATCCATCTGGGAAACTAATTCCACTTGCAAGATTTGGTATGATAAAACTTATGAACCTCCCAAGAGGGCAAATCAAGCAAGCTTACTTGCACCACGATTCTTAAGTATTAAATCTTAGCAATCACATGTGACCAATAATATTGCCCAAGATAAAAAAGTATTGAATCTCTCGATTAAGCTACCCATGATAAGTCAAAGCAATAGTTATCAATCCCGTGATCTATTTAAGGGGCGAAGGTTAACAAACAACGAACGGCTTTGAGGTCTAATTCTTTCTTGTTCGATTCTGAAGAATTTATCCTCTGTGGGTCTATTCGGTATCGATCATGCACTAGTGTAATCTCTTGGTCAAAGACAAACCAATCCCGAGCCTTACACCTCAACCTTTTCGCGATGGTTGTTCATTTCCATCTAGGTAAATGAATGGCGTACTTTTTTTTTTACAAAGGGTATTAATTTAATCTTTTGTGATGCGGTATCACTAAATTAAACTTCTGATGTAACACGCCTGAAATTATTGAAACGATTATCTGATAAATATATGTAACATTCAATCATATTTAAAAGCATCAGTGATAAACAATTTATTTCAGTAAATAAGTCTGGAAATTCAGTTTCGATTATACAAAGTAAAAAGCATACTTTTCAGTATAATCCCAACATTAGTGTTCCCTCTCCTCTTGCTTGCAAACTTTTTGAACCCACTCCTTCTTTCCTGCTCTTCTTCTACCTTCTTTACGATCAACGGTACACGATTTGAAGCGGCGATTTTCTTAAAAACATTCAATCTGGACCTTTTTGGCGCTTACGGTATTAAAGACCTTCTTTTTAGGCTCAACCTCAGATTCTTCAATATCGAGCATCAATTTCCTCTGAATTGGCTTAGAAGCCTTTGCCCTTTTGCCCTCAGGCTCTTTAATCGCCATAGCCTTTCTCTTGATGGGCATTTCAGCACCAGCTAGGCTTGTACCAATCCTTCCTCTACCACTTTCGGTTTTTCTCTGACAACTTCTTGCATTGTTTCCTCTGAAACACGAGTGTCTCTTCTCCACCTTCTTGAACTTAAGCTTCTCGGTGGCTTCTATCTCCTTCATAGCCCGCAATGATCTTCTTCTCAACATCCTTTACAATCTTTCCTTTCAAAGTATGTTCGATAAAACCACGAGATCGGCTCGGGTCTTTCCCCATTCTTGGAACCATACTCTGGCGAAGCTTTGGAGAATGATGTGTCCATATGGTCTTGTTCTTTCTTGACACTCCTCACCTCCCTGCCATCGATCTTGCTCCTCCTCCGAGCCTTCTAAGGTGGTTCTTCCCACCGAAGAATTCTTGGACCGGATGAGCAAATTGGCTTGAGAGAGCTTCCTTGAACATATGCATCATCTTGGCCATGAGCATTGAGCTCATCTCCTCAACATCATTCTTCACCCGACATCTCATTCTTCTCTACCAATTTTGCTTCTAGGATTTGATGCACTCTGATGCTGTACCTTGACTCTGCATTAATTTCGCCTTGACCCCCTCCATCTTTTCTTCTAATTTTTCCTTCCATGGAGGTCGGCTTGTCTGTCGAGTATCTGAAATTGCACCGGTTAAGAAGAAGAACTCAAGCTATCAATCTTGACTTTGGTTGGCGATACCTCCTCGATCCCGAGCAACTTTGGTTAGGATCGGCTCAACCTTCTCGGCTTCACCATCGGTGGGGTGAGATCAATCTCGAGAGCATATATGATCTTTGTGACTCTGAGTTGGCTATTCATCTTGAGTCTCGATCGAACTGAGCTTGATTTGAGCTGGGGCTTTAGACTCGGTCTGAGTCAGGATTCACCTTGAGCTTGGGTGTCCACGAGCCTCGGTCTGCGTATCGGACATTCTGATTTAAAGGTAGGAACTTGATAATCTGGCATAATTATTAATAGTGCCAAAAGTTACACGAAGGCTAACTTGATCTGAGGATGTTAAACCAGCGACCTTTGTCGGCATCGATTAGTCTTTCTCCTTCTGAGATTGACTCTCATCATCCCTTGTTGGTCCCCATCCACGAGATTTGTCTTTGGGCTCGGGGTACCAACCAATCTTCCTCTCGGCAACCTTCCTCTTCACCAACTCATCAAAATCGAGATTTTCATCTGAGCTTGGTTTTCTAAATCTGAGAATTCGGTGAAAAAGTTGTCTCCTCGTTCCACGGTCTTCCCCTCTGAATGAAGTTATATTGAGCATCTCCGGAAGAGTGCGGTTGAGGATGTAGACCATTGACCTCAATCGAAGAAGATGTCTTGGAGGTCGGGGAATGAGCTAAGCTTCGGGGTGGCGGTCAGAATGAACCGTTCCCCCCTTGCTTCGCCATTCGGTCTCTTGACTTCACCTTTCTTGAGCATCGGGCTCTTAGGTTTAGTTGGAAACTCTGGCGAAAAATCGACTAACTCATTCGGGGCTCATCAAAATTCATTGGCTCACGAGGCTCGGCAAACTCTCGAGGTTTGGGCGGCGGCTCCTCGGTTTGAATCTGACTTGGTTACGAAGTGCAGGTGGCTCCTCCTCGATGGGAATTTCGATTTGCTCTAGGAGCTGGCGGGCACTTCCTCGGAGGAATCAGAACATTTTAAGTAGTTCTTCCGGAGTGCTTCCTCGGCGAGGAATCTGTGCTTGCTCTACATGCTCTCGAGGTCCTCCTGGAATATTTCTTGAGAGAACTTATCGAACTAGCGATGTCTCAAGAACCTCGGAAGAAGACTTGCTCCTCGGTTTTCTCTGTGCCTTTGAGATAACTGAGCGATACAAGTAAAAAAGCGATTTACGGCGGTTTGGCTCTCGGGTTGAATCTCCTCGATCTCACTTTCCTCATCATCATCGGTGAGAACAACCATTCTTTTTGCACTTTGGAGCAAGGGTTTTACTGCTTCTTCAATTTCTCACCCTTCTCCTTCTTGGCATCCAACAAAACCTTCCCCGGTTTTTTTGGCTTTCTTCGATGGCGGCCCATAGCCGGTGATTCCACTTTCTTCTCTTTCTTCCCTTTTATAGTCCTTTTTGCGGCAATAGGCTTGAACATTACTTTGGACTTAGGGAATGGAGTAGATTTGGAAAAAGATATCCTCCTCCTCTCGGCACATCTCCAAAATAAATGCTATTTTAGTGGCATGGAGGATCATGCCTTTGATAGATATTACCCCATCCTCATTTTTTATGACCTTGGTTTGCTCCTCTCCACCTTGATCAAAGACTTCAACCCGGTTGAACTCCTTGGTGGGTGAGTCCTCGATCCGCCATAAGTCGGGAGTTTGGGAGTCTTGATCTGCTCGAAGCTTCCCAATCGACTCATGATGCACTTTCAACAATATCCATCAATACTACGTATTTTGGCTTTAAATGCGGCTTATGCGAGTTGCCTCAAACAATAAGTTCTCGGTAATCCCATCAAGATACTCTTGCTCCGTCCCAACATATACAATGAGGGATCATCTCCCCTATCGCTGCTTCAAAAACGTCGTTTAAGTTCTTAGGGACAATATAGAGCTCTCGAACAAAATCCATATACTTCATCGATTGTTCAAGATGAAAATGGAAATCTTGGACTCTATACAATCATCCTCATTTATTTCCAAATTAGCGACAAACTCTATTACCTCGGGGTATACTCGCCTCCGATTCGATTCGCGATAAGGTTTGTCGATTCATGATCGGATCAAATGGGCGCCTCTTCTTCGTGCTTAGGATTGGTGGTACTCTCCAAAAGAAACCACGTACTCATACCATGACTTATTTGTCTCGGCTAATCTTTTCGAATATGGTAGGAGCCATTTGAGATTTGAAGATTTAGGGTTTTGAAGCGATGAAGCTTTTAGGGTAAAAAGGATTTATTTTTTGCGAGAGGGTTTTGGGAATGAAGGGTTTATAAAATTTGGCTTGAATGACTTTCAAAGGAATATATAGCTCGAGATCGTGGGAAGTTATGTGGTTTGGTGAAAAACAACGATTAAGATTAATCCGATTAATCGGGTTATCTTGAATGGCGATCTTCGAAAAATAAGCCGTCATTTAACTTCATTGGTGATTAAATGTAACGAGCATTTAATGATTGTTGACCTTTTAGGAATTTCAAAGATCCGCCCAAAAACATTCCTCGGTGTTTTGTATTTATTTCAAATGATTCTTGAGTTTCACTTAAGCAATAAATGAGTCGCATAGTCATTACTTCTTGAACTAATTTCCCTCTATCGGTCTTCTTGAGTATTGACCTTGATAAAAATGTCGATTATGATCTTGAATCTTGAATGGGTTCAATATACTCTTGATCTTGACCTTGATGCATCTGAGTTTCACGAGACTTCGATTCGGTATTTTTAATTTTATCTGAGTTTCTCGGTAGAATTAAGAAAAACTTCATGCATCTGAAAATCTTCAATTTTTTCATTTTACTCTATACACTGGATCAACATCCTAATTCAAGTGATAGTTCACGAAATCTTGATTGACCAAAGGTTTAGTCAAGATATCGACTCTCTGCTTATCGATATGAATTTTCTCCATCGATGTCCTTTTTCTCGACATGATCTACGATGAAGTGATGTCGATATCCACATGCTTGCATCGGTGTGCAATATGGGATTTTATGAAATAGCAATAGCACTATTATTGTCACAAAATATTGGTACTTCATTGGCTACAACTTTATAATCCCTTAATTGTTATGCGAGCGAAAGAATTTGAGCCGCGGCGACTTCTATGACCATGTATTAAACCCGGTGATCTTTGGTTTACTCTTTTGAGTCTGTTTTTCTTTGAAAACCAAGATATCGACTTGCTTCGAAAAATTGACAAGTTCTGTAGTGGACTTCTGTCAATCCTACAACCTCCATGTCGACATTTGAGTAACCCGGTTAATTCAGGTTATCATCGGTTTGGATACCATAATCCTCTATTCACTTTGTGCCCTTAAGATACTTGATATCTTTTTGGCGACCTCCATGTGACTAGCCTTAGGATTAACGGTATCTTGCACATATCCCAACGACAAATGTTATATCGGGCCTACTTGCTGTGAGATAGAGCAATGATCGATGATTCCTCTATAATCGATTATGACTTCTTGATTTTCCTTGAGGATTAGGATCCATCTTGTAGTTAGTATTCATAGGAATTCTAAGCGCATTGCAATCTGTACACCATACTTGTGATCGGATCCACGGTGTACTTTTGCACGGTTGATGAAGATTCCTTCCTTTGATTGTTTCACTTGAAGACCTAGAAAAGAAATTCATCTCTCCCATCATTGACATCTCAAACTTGCCTTTCGCCGGTGTTGAAAACTTTTCACCGCGGTGATGGTTTGGAATCAAAAATGATGTCATCAACATATCTCGAACCCGATAAGATATCTTCCCCATCTTCTATCTGAGCGAGTTCTATCAGCGATTCCTTTGACAAAACCATGGCGATGAAAACGAGAAAAGTATCATACCATGCTCTGGGTGCTTGCTTAAGACCATACAAGGCTTTTACGAGCTTGTAAACTTGGTCGTTCATTTGAAACCGGGGAGGTTGTTCTACATAAACCTCTTCTTTAAAGCACACCGTTCGAAATGCACTTTTCACATCCATTTGATGGTTGTGAACTTCATGTGGGCAGCATATGCAAGAAACAATCGATGGCTTCTAGTCTTTTTAGCCCCGGTGCAAAGGTTTCATCATAATCGAAGCCTTCTTCTTGGGAATAACCTTGTCTGCACTAGTCTTGCCTTGTTTCTTACAATGTTGTTGTTTTCATCTCTTTTATTCTTAAATACCCACTTGGTTCCAATGACATTGTGCCTTTCGGTTCTATCCACTAGCTCCCATACTTCATTTCTTGAGAATTGATTATTTCATCTTTCATAGCGATAATCCAAAAAGAATCTTGTAGAGCTTCACCAATCTCGATGAAGCTCTTTCTCGATAGGAAGCGGCCGAAATAGTGCACTCTCACCATGGAACCTTCTTGTTTTTACACCTTGGTTAGATCACCCACAATCGACTTGTAGGATGACTATCTAACCATCTTCTTCTAGATGTTCCCCCTTCAATAGTATCCTCAACATTTAAAATGTTAGGTTCGATTAATTCGATAAACTTCGAGGGAACAACGAGAAAAGGAAAGGGAATCATCTTCCTCGGGAAAATTCCATTGAGAACATTATCGAGACATTTGTTCCCCTTTGGTTGATAGATTGAAATTTGCCTCATTTGTGACCACATCTTCATTGGCATCACATACGAGTGCAGGCGGTGTCTGTTGATTAATTAACTTCAATGTGTTGGTTTTCCTTGATGAAGACTTTCCATCTGAGTCTCACCATCACGAGTTCCATCTGAACTTCTTTATCTGAGTCTGAGTCCTCCAATCATAGATGGTGGTGACTTCTTCTTCGAGTTCGATGGATGTTTTGTCATTCTTTTTTCGGGCTTAATCTGGTGATTCTCTTGGTGGGTTCTTACGCATCATGTTCTGTTTCTTACGAACACAAGTAGATTCATCAAAAACAACATGAGGTGTTTCCTCACAATAAGAGTCCTCTGGTTTGTAAACTCTGAAAAAGCTTTCTTGACTTGAGAATATCCTAAGAATATTTCTTCATCGGCTTTACTATCAAATGTTTTCAAGCGATCTTTACCATTATTGTGTATGAAACACTTGCAACCAAACACGAAAAAAAAAAAAGAGGCTTCCTTTCATTCCAAAGCTCATAGGGTGTTTTGCCTTGACTCTTGAGTCGACATGGATCTGTTTTGAGAATAGCATGCGGTGTTGGCGACTTCAACCCAAAATCTTTTAGGAATCTCGACCCGGTATCATTGTCCTTACAAACTTCTTTTAGAGTCTGTTCCTTCTTTTCGGCAACACCATTTTGTTGAGGGGTCCTTGCGGTGATGTTTCATGAAAATTCCATTTCTTTGCACAATAATCGAATATAATATGATTTATAAATTCAGTTCCTTTGTCGGATCGATTTTGACCACACTTTCGATTTTTCTCAATCTTGAGCCTTTTCGATGATTCGAGGCAACTTTATCTGAGTCTCTTTCTTCTTGAGTAAGTATATGACCCAAATATATCTTGAGTAGTCATCAACTACTACTAGTGTGTATTTCACGCCATTGGTGCTTCTTGGTGTTATTGGACCAAAAAGATCCATATGCAACAAGCTGAAGTATTCTTTTCGGTAGAAACATCTACTTTGCTTTTAAATGATGCTCTAATTTGTTTTCCTTTTTTACGCATCACAAATATGTTCATACTAAACACTTCATTAAACAACCCTCTCTGAAGAGCTAATCTTGCAAGTTTATTCAGGGTTTTGAAATTGGTGATTCATTCTTTTATGCCATAACCAACTGGTATATGTGGAACTTTTTGCAATCAAACATGTATTTTTAGGAGTTGAACTCCAATCAGCAAGATACACATTTCCTTTTCTAGTACCAGTCAGTAATACTTTCTGTGACATATCATCTTTCACATAACATAAGTTCTTAGAGAACTCAACATTAAAACCTTTTATCCCGAAATTGGCTTATTGAAAGCAAGTTATGCTTCAATCGGATACATATGAAACACCATGGATATGGTAGATCGATTTCCAAAGTTCAATATCCTTCAGTCTGTCCCTTGGAGTTATCTCCAAAAGTGATCTGAGGGCCTCTTTGTTCAACATAGTCATTGAGTATCTTCTTGAATCATGTCATATGTCTTGAGCATCCACTGTCAAGATACCATACATCAGGGGCTTTTCCATCTCTGCTCAACAGTGCTATGTGATCTTTAATCAGCTCAGTGCCCTTGTTTTCCTCCTGAAAAACAGATCAATTCTTAGGTACCCAATTTGTGTAGGGACCTACAAGGTTAGTTGTACCTTTCGGAATCCAAATCTGCCTGAAAACTCTAATCACTTTAGAGTGGTTGATCTGTCTTCCATAAACATCTACATACACATTTACTACTCTGGGTGCCTTAGCAGTTTCCTGTGTATGAGTGCTAGCCTTAGCATGAACATGGGCTTTTGAATTTTTCTTTGGTTCAGGCCTTTTGTTCATTTGCTTTGGCTTCTGTGCAGCTGGTCTAAATCTTTGTTGACTCGGGTTCAGGTAACCTTTACCCTTAGGCAAGTGGGGTTCGGGTTACTGTTTTAGAAATTAGGGTCTTCGATTATCTTTTGAGGACTTGGTCTCTTCGATTGAGAATGTCTCTCTTGAGTGTTTACTTTGAAGATTCCTCGATGGTTCGGTCTGAGATCCTTTGGGTTTGCATTCTTAACTGAGGCTTTGAAGTACTTACTGAAAATTTCCCTCTTGAGTGCTTTCGGGTTTTCTAGCCTTCACTTTGATGTTTGGGCTTTCCTACGATCATTGATTTTCTTTTGAACCATGGGTCCTTTTCCTTGTGTACAACCTTGGGCATTTCTTGAGATTTGAAGTGTGGGTGCCCTTTGGTTTTACAAAAGATTATCTTCTTGCTACTTGATCGACATTGGATGACCTTGTGAGGTTCCCCTGGAATGTATCCCAATCCAGTTTTATAGTGCGGATCTTTGGTAACTCTGAATTTCATCTATTACTTTAGATGAAGTATTCATAGAGTTAGCTTCTTACATGCACTATCCTCACATTCTGTAGAGTTTCATGCTTCTCGGAGAGGTCATTGAACTTAGTTACGATCATTTGAATCTCTTGATTGGATTTCTCTAGCTTTTTTGATTAGGGTCACTATCAACTTTTCTTTCTCACGAGTTGTACTTTCAGAACATCGATTCATCGATAGCTCCCATTAATTGAAAGTGATTTCGGTTTTTGCTAGAGTCTTTCCACTTAAGATTTTCAACCTTGATTCTGATTACGCTCTTGAGTTTCATTTAGCGTTCTTGTAAAACAACATAGTCCATCATTAGACTCTCAAAAAGAATCCATCGGTCAAAATAATTTTTCTGGTGAACTTGACAACTCTTGTGCTAGTGTAGGAGCAACAATAGAAAAGAAGAGTTTACCTCCTCAATAGCCATCGAGACGGATGTCATCACTTTCCTTTGTCAAGAATATTTCATCTGAAGAAGCTAGATCCTCCTCGAAAATGTTCTTCTTACCTGCAACCATGGCTTTTTTGTTGGAGAACTTCTTGTCTCTTTTTATGCTTGTCTTTCTCTTCTCTCCTTAGCTTTTCGGTCGGGGACAATCATCTTTGGAAGTGACCTTTCTTTTTTGGCAATTGTAGCATCTGTTGGCATCATCATCACGATTACTTTCTTCTTTGGACTTGGAGTCTTTCCTTTTGGATGAAGATCCCTCGACTTCGAGGTCCTTCTTCTTCTCGGTTGATATGTCCTCGGGTTTCTTACGGTACACAGCCAATCTGTAATAGTTTTTGTATTTTCCATATCGACTATTAAGTCTTTCAAACCTCCTTGCCATCGGTCTTTAGCTTATCCTCAAGCTCATCTATTTTTTTAGCAAGGGAGTTCTCGAACTCTCTAGTTTTCTGAGTTTTTATCCTTGGCCTTAAAGCCACATTCTTACTAGATGATGAATCATCTTTCTTTGTCGACCTTTTTTAGATTTCTTATCAATTCACGAACTCATAGGCCTTATTTCGGAGAAGACTTCTTGGTATGACATTGAATTAATGTTTTTGGTGTTTTCAATCACCATTGCATGTATATCCCATTTCTTAGAAAAGACCTCTAAAATTTTCAATGCAACTTCTCTCTGTGGATATTTCTTACCAAGTGCATTTAGATCATTCATAATCTTAGTGAATCGACTTCCAATTTGTCTATAGATTCACCTTCATCTATTCAAAACTATCAAACTTTCCAATTGCAACTGAAAGTTTGTTTTCCTTGATATGATCGTGCCTTGGCACATTCTGACTAGTGTATCCCAAATTTCTTTTCTTGATATTACGGTGAGAGATCATTCCCATCACACCATCATCAATTGTACTGTATAGTGTGTCTTTAGCAATATAGTCTAGATTAACTAACTTCCTCTCTTCAGGAGTCAGTTGGTCATCGGACTTAGGAAGTCTGCTCTAGGATCGTTTCTCTCATTTTTACATTTCTCTGGGATTCACCACGATGGGGTGGAATGGCCCTTGAGACCACTCTCCCACATCGTTCATGTTTAGAATCTGGTGAGCTGCATTCTTAATCTCCATAAATCATAGTTCTCCACTTTGAGAACATGGGAAGTTTTAGAAGACATTTTATCTGAGTCTTTTAAGAATTGACCAAATATGATCGATTCGAGATAGTGTTGGGATTATCTTTTGAAAAGTATGCTTTTTACTTTGTATAATCGGCCCGAATTTTTGAACTTATTCTTTGAAATAAATTATTTATCAATGATGCTTTAAATATGATTGAATGTTACATATATTTACTACATAAGCTGTTCAATAATTAAATGCGTGTTACATTGTAGTTAATTTAGTGATACGGATCACGAAGATTAAATTAACGATCCCTTGTACCTAAAAGTATGCCATTCCACGACCTAGATGAAATGAACAACCCATCACGAAAGGTTGAGGTGTAAGGCTCGAGTTGGTTTGTCTTGACCAAGAGATTACACTAGTGCATGGTGATCTTGTTGAATAGGACCCTCTGAGGAGGATAAATTCGCCGAGCTGAGCGAGGAAGAATTAGACCTCGGTGGTTCGTTGTTTCTTAACCTTCCATCCGCCGTATAGGATCACGTGGGATTGGTAACTATTGCTTTGACTTATCATGGGTAGCGAATCGAGAGAGATTCAATACTTTTTATCTTGGGCAATGTTATTGGTCACATGTGATTCTAAGATTTATCTGAAGAATGGTGTGCAAAATGCGCTTGTTTGATTTGCCCCCTTGGGAGGTTCATAAGCTTTATCATACCAAATCTTCCAAGTGGAATTTGTTTTTTCGTATGGATAATAATGTTGAACGGTTCCTTGACCAAGGACAAAAAGA
The DNA here is from genome assembly GCA_037126765.1 of Stenogyne calaminthoides. Taxonomy (NCBI): domain Eukaryota; kingdom Viridiplantae; phylum Streptophyta; class Magnoliopsida; order Lamiales; family Lamiaceae; genus Stenogyne; species Stenogyne calaminthoides. The sequence continues at coordinate 35,188 of JBBCBC010000232.1, read as the reverse complement.
TATTAATTAACGGAAAGCCATTTTAGGTAGCTTGAATTAATTAATGGGCTAGATAATCTTAAACACGGGAAATAATGGCCAAGAACCATATTATTTATAATATGGGTTAAGATGGATAGTCTGATATTAATTATGTAGTGGGATTTTTGTGGAATATTTTAATTATGGGAAAAAAGAATATATAAGATATATTCAAGATTTCTTGGTGATCAAAAAAGTCTTTTCCCATTGATTTTTCACTAAAAATTTGACCACCCCTCTCTCTATAAATAGGGATGATTGTTTCATTCTAAAAATACAATTCCATGTCTTTGGAAAAATTAGCAAATCAACATAAGTGGTGCAACAAAGTTTATTTTTTTTTTTTTTTTAATTGTTAAACAAGTGTCCTTCCACGGGATAGTTGAGCAAGGGCTAAAGGAATACTTGGGAAGTCCTTTTGGTTAGTCAGTCAACCGAAGTCCTTTGTCGTCCAGGAAATGCGTTCCGTAAACCCGTAGATTCAGCATCGTGGGTTTTCGTGGCTTTTTATATGCATGATATGTTGTTGCAATTATTATTTGAATTAATATAGGATTAATTCATGCTAGTAATAATTAAAAATTAAATTTGTATATAAATATTCACCCGAATAGATCTATGCAACTCATTCCCCAACAATTGGTATCGAGCCCCGGTTTGAGACCTTTTGAATTTTTTAAATTACAATTTAATTAAGTGGACATTAAATTTGAAATTGGATAGTAAAGCTGTTAGATCTGTTTTGCGGGTAATCAATTGTCATGGATTTTAATGTGTTTATTTATGCATGCATATAAATTGTGGTTTTAATTTGATTCATTGATTTGTTTTGCCTCGTGAGAAAATCCACGAGTAGACTAGATTTGTTTGATTTGATAAATGTAATAGACTAGTCTAGATTTAGGTTTATTTATTTTTGTAAATAAATTATAACGGATCGGGAACAAAGGCGAAGAATTAAAGGACAAAATCGAGCAAAGTAAGCGGTCTTGGTATGTAATTGGCACAGCAGCGAAGCCGGCCATTTGGCCAAAAAGGCGTGAGACGAGGCAGCGTGCATGGGCGGTAATGGCCTGTGATGATGCAGCCTTGTCGAGACTATGACCCAGAGGCGGTTTGCTTTCGGGGCGTCTTTCATGGTAGCCGTAAGAAGGGCAAACTGCCGATGTCTCCTTGGCCAGGCGGGGGCCAAAGCCTTAGTGGATCTGTATCGTCGCTGGCGAAGCTGGCGCCGCTGGCGGTCTCTGGGGTGTGTCGAGTCATTTGGCGAGCCTGACCCCGAGGCGGTCTTAGTTACTTCTAGGCAAGTGGCGGCGGATCTTGGTGTGCATCCGGTGCGTATTTGGCGTGGCGTTTTGAGATGAAGTATTTTTTTGAGGCGAGCAGTGGGAGAAATTGAGACATGTTTCTTCAAGATCAAGTCGAAAAAATCAAACCATGACAATTGGATAATTTGTTGCCCAATATGTTTATTTTTACTTTTTTAGCAGTTTATTTGTTTAATTTTGTTTAAATGTGTTTTTGCATGAGGGTAATTGGATAATTTATTTGTGACAATTGGACAATTGGATAATTTATTTAATTTGTTTAAATGTGTTTGCATGAGGGTTGCCAAATGGAAAAATCTCACCTTCAAAATTACTAAGTATGTTTAAATAATTAATTGACAATTTTTTTGGATAATAAAATTGAATTAATTTTTGACCTCCATGATTTATTTATTTGTGAATTCTTTTGGAGAAATTCCCCAGCGGAGCGGTCAAAAATAGGTTTCACATGAATGAATTCTAAGCGGATGATTGTGGGTTATTACTAGTGGCGGCGATGACCCTCCCAGCGAGGCTCGATCAAAGCAAAAATATTAATCTGTATTTAATCATGGTTATTACTTAGGTATAAAATTGATATGCATATACTTCTCCGAGTCCTGTCAATTTTATATTGGTCAAGTGGGAACCAACTATTAATCTGGATATTAAAGGTTTATGCTTGTTCTTGTTTGTAACACCTTGAATGTGTTTAAATAATGACCCACCAGTAGTGGCTTATTTAAAAGCTTTTTTGAGATGTTGGGTGATCATGTTCATATTTTTTGAGATTTTAATATGATGCATGTGATCGAACCTTGTGATATACTTGTGTTATGCATATAGTTGTTTATTTGATTCGACATATCGTTACCTTTTAATCCTTTGTTATTATACTTAAAAGTCAATCTGATATGTATGGAAACTATATTGATTGGAAGCGAAAAATTATCTAGCGCACAAAAGCACAAGTGGATTCTTGACACACCAAAAATCGGATGAGCCAAGTGACGAGTCAAAACATGCGGGACTCGTCGGATCACCTTCTTGAGAGATGTAAATCATTTGAAAATGGTGGAGGGCAAACCCGTAAGGATTCGTCCTCAAAATAGATATATGTCTGAACAAACTTGAGATTCTTAGTGCAGTTATGATCTGGAGACTTCGGATAATTTGGTACTTCATTCTCTTGCCCAAAAAGTTTTTGAGCATTTTGGCCTCGCTAACTAATTTGTTGATAAGGCACCAAACTCAAGTTTTGGCCAAGTGGTATGTCTTCATCTTCTAGGCCAAAGGAAGGCAAGATAAAGAAAGAGGACCAAAAGGCCATAAGCAATAAAACTTCGATTATTGCCAAGGCCCGATGGTAAGATGAGGAATGCTTGTTGTGTCGAGGAAAATCGAAAGAGGAAGTGCTTAAGATCTTGGTAAGAGAGGACAATGGAGGTTTTGCTGTTCCAACCCCAAAGGGGCGGAAAGAAAAGGTAATTCTCACGCACTAGTTGTTGAAACTTGTTTAGCGGCGTATACTTCTCATTAAGTGGGTGGTTGATCTGAGATCCACTAATCATGTTGGCTTCACGGGTTCTAAATGATCCGGCAACTTAGTGGGAGTGAGATCCTCATCACCTTTTGGCAGCGTTCTGAAAGTAGAAGACATTGCAATGCTCGTAAGTGGCGGATATTGCAATGCTTCACGATAATGAACAATTATTGCAATACTCACATGAGTAGCGGACATTCTACATGATGCTACATGAGTGGGAGAAGTGCACCTATCTTTTGAAGATAAAAGTTTTTCTTGAGATTATCTTTATGTTCCCGGTTTTAGAAAGAATTCACTTTTCGGTTTCTAAAATTCGATTAAAGGACACTAAGTTTCTTCTAATAAGAATGACATCATTTTTTGAAATGATGAGTGTATCTGTTAAGGGACATTGATGGAAAATCTCTAAACAATTAGCTGTGCACACCACTCATGAAATGCATCTATAACACATCAACTATTTCCGACAAAAGAAAGTGAGCGAAATACTTCTTTGGCATCTAAGATTAGGTCATATAAATCGAAAAGAGGATCAAAGGTTGGTGAAAGATGGTTCCTTTGGAGGCGTCTCCAAGTTGAACAAATCCCACATCATGCGAATCATGTTTGGAGGGTAATATGACCAAGAGGGCATTTGGAGCCAAGGGAATAGGGCGAAAAAGTGTTAGAGATCGTTCACACAGGATGTATGTGGTCAATGTCAACCAAAGCAAGAGGAGGTTATGAGTAATTTTATTGATGATTAATCAAAGGTACATTTTCCTTATGAAGCATGAATATGAGACATTTGAAAAATTCTAAAATTTAAAATCAAGCAGAGAATCATAGGGAAAAATGTATCAAGTCTCTGATCGATCATGGAAGCGAATACCTCGTGATGAGTTTTTGAGCTAACTTATCGATGAAGGGATTGTATCGACTCACTTGCACGGAACCCCTCACCAAAATGCGGGTTCTTGAGGCGAAAAACATAATTCTTTTGGAAATGGTTAGATCAATGATGAGTTATCTGCGGATCTTCCCAAGTGGATTAAAATCATGCCTTGGAAGCAATGACTTACATTCTAAACTTGGTGCTATCCAAATCGGTTCCCAAAACTCCTAAAAATTGTGGACGGGCGCAAGCCTAGTATGAGACACATAAGAATTTAGGGGTGTCCGGCCTCGTGTTGGACAAGGAAGCCGTAAATTGGATCCTCGTCGAAATTAAGGTTGTTTGTAGGATACCAGGGAACAAAAGGGTGTATGTTCTATAGTCGAAGATCAAAAGGTGGTCATCGGTTACCCACTTTAGATTTTTGGAAGAAGACTATATGAACCAAAAAAACCAGTGAGATTACCTTAAATGAGCTTAGAAGGCAAACCTCAATGCCAATATCTTAGATGAGATACCAAGCGATATGCTTTCTGGCAGGAGCCTTATCGTAGTGGGAGGTTGTTAAACGACCGAAGATTCATGGGAATTGGAGAGTCCTCGGACTTGATTCCCGGACAAGGCGAATCAGACCCATGGACATATGTTGAGGCACTCCAAGATAAGGATCTGATTCTTGGCAAGCAACAATGAAAAGCGAAATGGGTTCTATGTTTCATAATAGAGTGTAGGAGCTAGTCGAACCACTTAATGAGAGTCAAACCCATTTGATGCAAGTGGGTATATAAGAGGAAAAGAAGGGCCGGGAGGGAAGGTTGAAACCTTTAAAAGCAAGACTAGTGGCGAAAGGTTATACTTTCGAAAAAGAAGGGATCGATTATGAAAAACTTTTTTTAGCCCGTAGCCATCTTAAATCCATCTGTATTCTCTTATCGATTCTTTCTTTATTTCGACTTTGAAATCGGCAAGTAGATGTCAAGGCGACTTTCATAACGGAAGTCTTGATAAAGAGATCTATATCTGAACAACCAGGGTTTCATTGAAGCGGGCCAAAACATCTTGTTTGTAAGCTCAAAAGTCCATTCACGGACTCAAGCGAGGCATCGAGCTTGGAACTAATATTTTGATCATGTTATAAAGTCTTATGGGTTTGATCAAAACAAGTTATGAAAGTTGTGTGTATAAAAAAAAAGTGTCGGAACTACATTGGTATTCTTAGTACTATCGTAGATGACATTACGATCATCGGGGGCGATGTGAAGGTATTATCGAGCGTAAGGGCATGGCTTTCAAAAGCGATTTGATATGAAAGACTTAGGGAAAAGCGACACATCCTTGGGATCAAGATCACTCGAGATCGCGAAAAAGGATGATCGGGTTATCGCAAGTTTCATACATAACCTTTGTCTTGAAATGATTGACATCAAGATTCGAAAAAGGCTTAGTACCTTTAAGACTTGGAATCCATCTATCGAAAAATGTTCCTAAGACCTGAAAGGAGATAGTTGACATGAAAGGCATTCCTTGTTCTTGGTTGTCGGAAACCTTATGTATCTTGATCTTTGTGTCTGAGATCGGATATCTGCTTTGTCGTGTAGGCATGGTAGCAAGATATCAAAGTAACCCGAATAAAAAGCGCATTGGGCGGACGATTAAAAACATTATGAAGTATCTGAAAAAACTTCGGGATAGAATGTTGATTTATCGATCGGATACTCAATCCCCATCGGCTACATGGACTCGGTTTCAAATCGATTTAGATTCGATAATTATACACTTTCGATTAGTGTGTTTCAATTTTGGAAGTGTAGCCATCAAATGGGCCGAGTGTGAAGCGAAATGCCTCCTTGACTCAACCATGGAAGTCGGGTAAGTAGGCTGCTTGTGAAGCGAAAAAAAAAAAGCCGATTGGGCTCTGGACCTTCTTAGTGGACTTGGATGGTGTTACGAATTTGTCTAGCAATATTTGCTAGAGGCGATTACAAATTCAAGAGAACCTAGAGTCCTGAAGTCAAACAAGAACACTAAAGGAATGACATCTTATCACGAGAAATCGTTAAGAGAGAGATATAGATGTGGCAAATGGCGTCGAGGGACGACTAGCGAGATCCATTCACAAAAGTGCGCCTCTGAATACATTAAGTGAGACATGTGGAAGGAATAAGTGTCAAAGGTTGTCAATCTGCTTTGAGTATAAGGGGAGAAATTATTAGGTTAGTGTAGGTGACATTAGATGTCACGGACTTCTGTGAACATATTATAGTATGTAAAAGCGGACTTTTAGTATATAAGTGGGAGATTGTTGGGATTATCTTGAAAAAGTATGTTTTTTTTACTTTGTATAATCGGCTGAATTTTCGGACTTATTCTTTGAAATACATTATTTATCATTGATGCTTTAAATATGATTGAATGTTACATATATTTCTTGCATAAGCTGTTCAATATTTATTATGTGTTACATTGTAGTTAATTTAGTGATACGGATCCGCGAAGATTAAATTAACGGTCCTTGTAACTAAAAATCGCCATTCACGACCTAGATGAAATGAACAACCCATCACGAAAAGGTTGAGGTGTAAGGCTCGAGTTGGTTTGTCTTGACCAAGAGATTACACTAGTGCATGGTGATCTTGCTGAATAGGACCCTCTGAGGAGGATAAATTCTTGAGGCTGAGCGAGGAAGAATTAGACCTCGGTGGTTCGTTGTTTCTTAACCTCGATGGATCCGTGGGATTGGTAACTATTACTTTGACTTATAATGGGTAGCGAATCGGAGAGATTCAATACATTTTTATCTTAGGCAATATTATTGGTCACATGTGATTGCTAAGATTTATCTGAAGAATGGGTGTGCAAATCGCTTTGTTTGATTTGCTCCTTGGGAGGTTCATAAGCTTTATCATACCAAATCTTGCAAGTGGAATTTGTTTTAGGTATGGATAATAATGTTGAACGTTCCTTGACCAAGGACAAAAGATATTAATTAACGGAAAGTTATTTGATGGCTTGAATTAATTAATGGGCTAGATAATCTTAAACGGGAAATAATGACGGGGAGCCATATTGGTATAATATGGGTTAAGATGGATAGTCTGATATTAATTATGTAGTGGGATTTTTGTGGAATATTTTAATTATGGGAAAAAGAATATATAAGACATATTCAAGATTTCTTGGTGATCAAAAAAGTCTTTTCCCACATTGATTTTTCCTTTGAAAATTTAAACCACCCCTCTCTATAAATAAATAGGGGATGATTGTTTCATTCTAAAGTACAATTCCATGTCTTTGAAAAAATTAGCAAATCCACATAAGTGGTGCAACAAAGTTTATTTTTTTTTTTTTTGTTAATTGTTAGACAAGTGTCCTTCCAGGATAGTTGAGCAAGGGCTAAGGGAATAATTGGGAAGTCCTTTTGGTTAGTCAGTCAACCCAAAAGTCACTTTGCCATCCAGGATTACGTTCACATAAACCCGTACATTCAAATGCGTGGGTTTTTCGTGGCTTTTTATATGCATGATATGTTGTTGCAATTATTATTTGAATTAATATAGAATTAATTCATGCTATTAATAATTAAAAATTAAATTTGTATTTAAATATTCACCCCGAATAGATCTGTGCAACTCATTCCCCAGCGGATAGACCCACAAGTATTTTTTAGAAAATAAAACTTTGGTCAACAAAGCGGTGGTCAAGTTGAACCCTTTGCTCTCGATACCACTTGTTGGTCGGTGCAAGCAGAGTCTTACGTGTATGGGGGAATACACATGTTCGGTGTTTTTAAAACTTTTCTTCTTGAGGTCGACTTGGGTCGGGTTGTCACGATGATTTGGTCTGAAAGCACAAATCGCTCTGAGTCAAAAATCTATCTGAGAGGCAGTGATCTGGTTTGCTTTCGGATACCTCGGATAATCCCAAGCCCGAGTCTGAGTTTTGAGAGATCTGAGTTGCTTGGATCGGATAACTAACTTCTTGAACCCTCGGAAAGTAAGTTCGGTTTGGTAACTATCTGTTCTAGCTACTTAGATGTCTTGAGCAGTTGGCCCTTAGTTTATACTCGTTTTAAGCTTTTGTTGAAAACCTTCCTTTAATGGAATAGTGATTAGGCGTGATTCAATTTATATGAAACTTTTCGGTGGATTGATTCCAAGCCCCGAAATATCGGTGAAAATATGTTTTCAAAGACAAAGTAATGCAACGAGATAAATAAAGCAAAAGCGAAAGCAAAGAACCGACAAATTATAGTGGTTCGGAGACTCAAGCTCCTCGTCCACTCTCCACGATCTTTTGGAGAAATTCACTAATCACTTCCTAAGGATTTACGACTACCTCTGTAGTTTTCTAACCTTTCTAATTTTGAGCTTTTCGACTACCTCATGGTTTACTAACTCAAAACTCACACAAGCTTTACGTCATCGAAGATAGATTACTCACTTCTTCTCTAGAGCTTTATGACTACCTCAATGTAGTTTACTTACTCTTTACAACTCCAATCTCACCAACAATGACACTCAAACTACCTTACAAAGGGTTTGGGGTTTCTTGTTTGGTTTCCAACTAGGATGAGATATCTTTTACAATAAAGAACAATCACAAAAAGCTAGGATATCTCGACTAAGCTTTGGATATATCTTATCAAAATAGGCTTAGTGGAATGAGCTCTCTTGATTTAAAAGCACTTGGGAAATTCTCGGTTTTTCGAGTGCTTCAACTTGTAATAATAAGTTTGAGCACTTGAGTTGCTTACAAATTTCTCGTAACCTTTCAATGTAGAAGGTCACAAGTATTTATAGGCATACACCAAGGTCACTCTTGAAAAACTATCCGTTGGAGAGATAACCGTGAGTTTCCTCTTATGGTGTGTGAAAAATGACTATATTTAGGGTTTGACACTCCCTAACACGTTTTAGGCAATAACCTTTCATGTAGCGGTCTTCACTTTTTGCGATCTGGAACTTAGTACTTGACATCTTTTGGTGACCTATCGGCATCGATTAATCGATATAGTGCGATCTTTGTCTTCCTCTTTTTGACTTTTGTCTCGGTTTAAAAAGGTAGACAATTCAGCGGCTCTTTTGGTTACAATCTACGAGTTGATATAACCTTAACAACACTTTGTCTTAGTTCCTTTTATGCGCATTTGAATGTCTTGGGCAATATCTATTTTTTCTAAGGAATCACGATCTTCTCGATATTGAATCCTTGGATAGATATTTTTTAGATTACCTCGGAACATTCAGGTTTATCTTGGCATTGATACATTCTTGAGTCTTGATAATTACCGTGCCTTGATATTCTTGATCTTGATTCTTGATCTTACATCTTACGTGTCTTGAGTCTTACGAGTCTTGAGGTCTTACGAGTCTTGGCGTCTTACGAGTCTTCACGGATATCTTGGTGATATCTTTGAGTCTTCATCTTTGAGTCTTGATTCTTGATTTCATCTTGAGTCTTGATATCTCGATTTCATCTTGAGTCTTGATATCTCAGTTTCTGCTTGAGTCTTGAAAACTTTCGATTTTCATCTTTGAAACCGGTTTCTTGAAACTTCTTGAGTTCTTGAAATCTTGAGATCTAACTTTGATCTATATCTGGCGACTATACATTTTGCGAGATAACATCTGAAATACTCTAAAAGCTGAATCGACTCAACTATCAAGATTATCTGAACATGTCATACTCGGGGGTTTTGGGATCTAATCAAAATCATATCTTTATTAAATTCATCTCCCACGAAGACCTTGAGCACAAATATTGGGCCGGGGGAAGAAAAAAAGGGGAAAAAAGTCAAGTCTAAGTACATATGGCGAAAAAATCCGATTTGATAAGCCTTGATGAATAAGTAGTTGATTCAAGTTAGTTCGATGAGGCGACAACGAAAAGTCATTTGAATGGGCGACCTTTTCCTTGATTTGTCCCATTTTTAAATAGAAAAAAAAGCGTGGGAGGGCGTTGCGGATGTCGGGCGACTTCTTCTATTCTAAGGCTAGAAGACCCTTTGAAAGACACCCGGGACTAGAGCATGTCATGAAAAAAACACCTTTGGGCATGCTTCGACCCGGCGTCTCGAGAACCGCGTTGAATGTAGATATCATGAATCACGAGGTCGCGGGATACCGGGCCGAGAAACCGGGGCAACCACTCCCCTATGTGACAATCGCTAAGCGCATCGGGGCGCCCGGCCATTTCAATTTGAGAGGCTAACTTTGATCGAGAAAGTGATAATTAGGTTCGGATAGACTTCATTCAAGAATGCATATACTAATAGATATCTTCTTGATTCCTTAACAAGTAAACTCTGAGAATACCCCTTAGCACAAGCTAGAATGAATCCTTTAGTCAAAGGTTCTATATCCCTATAGCCCTAGCTCTATAGGGTTAGGGTAAGGATTGATTTATATAAACAGCTTCTACGGTATGGAAGCGAACTTGACTACTCTAAGCCGACTCTCCTCTCTTTCAAGCGAGAAATAAGAAATAAGGACCAGAAGGGCACACAAGCTAGGTTAAGCGTGTTCTTCTTTGGTTTACTAGTTGCCACCCTTTGCCCCGCCACCACAAAAACAAGGCCCCAACATACGCCATTGATCAACTTTGACCTACCTTCTATATTCTATAATCTGATGAAATAGAAAGAAGAAAGATTAAATTTGAAATGCCAATGATCGAGACTAAGGTTTTTACCACTCCACGATGGGACATTCTAAGCTTCAATAGAGGTGGAGCTACAAAGAGATATGGAAGGCGAGAAGAGGCTATGGCACCAGAAAGAAGAAATTTGGGCCTAAACTCCAACAAGGGCCCGGTCCCAATCGCTCAAAAGGAAGGTGCCAACCCGGCTAAAAGCGCCATCGGAAGGCTAAACTTACAACGACATAAGCGATTAGTATCGACATCCCAATCCGGTTTGAAGGAAAGGGATCAATCTATCCTGCATTCACTCAGCGATGGAAATCTGTGCCGATGTAAATTTTATTCTTAATTGCTCTACCCACGAAATCTCGATAGTAGTTCCATGAACAATCCTTTGCGGGATTGGATTTTTTTTATAGAAGTGCCGTAAAGTCTGCGAACCAAGATCCATGATCTGAAAACAAAATAAGAATCAAAAAAAAAAATATATCGTGATGTAAGTCTATAATTCCTTGCATCATAGGTGTTCTTTGCATCTTGAGATCCTAATTGCCATGGATTACTAACTGCATCACAAGGAAGCAATTGTGAGGAATAGACATTCTAGAACAATCATTCTCTTTGGTTCATTTCTTTGTTTTTCTGCTCCTAAAAAAGAGACTTGCTCATTTAGAAAAGGGATTGGTTGATCTTGCTTTTTCGATAATCAAATGTAGGTCGAAGGGCATAACATTCTTTTTCTTCTCTTATGAGATTAGTTGGAGAACTTATTGATGAAGGATATTCACCAGCCTGTTGACTATCTTGGTTATCCTTTGCATTCGACAATCGATCGACAATTAGCATGGCGAAAAATCCGATCTTTCATGCGAGAACAAAAGCACTTGGAAGTGCATTACCACTTCGTCTGAAAAAAGAATCTATGGAAAAATTTACCTTTGGTAATCAAGTAGCGGATATTTTCACTAAAAATTTAAAAATACATTTGCTTATCACTAAATGACTAAAAGCGATCTGAGGGGAAAAGTGACATTTATAAGTAGTTGTTTCTTGACGGTATTACAGCATGATAACAAATACATCCAGGAATTCTGATAAAAGACTATATCTGCAAATACAAATAGAAAAAGAGCTCAATCGAAAATGGAAGGTCTTGGTAGGTGGGTTGAAGTTAATGGGAAGTGCATAAAAGATAAGAAGCGGATGAGTGAAAGCTTGGGCGTGAGTGATTTCTCATATTCTTTCTCTCTAAATCCTGACTATGTTCTTTCACGGTAGCTAAAAGCCAATTCATTCATGGCATAGGAGGCGTGCTTTTCCACCAAGAAGATTGATTCTAATCAACTATTCATATTCTCTTTTAACTTATTAGAATTATAAATGCTAATTCTTTGACTTCCACTTCGCTTTCTTTTACAAAGCGAGAGCGGGTAGTGAGTTGAGTTAAATAGCGAGAAGCGGCGAAGGCCTTAAAGTCAAGGCGGGGGACAAGTTGACTTATTTAAGGGTGAGACTTCTTTCCTTTCCTGCGTGGTATTAGACCAAGTCTTAAGGGGTTTCCAAACGGCCTTTCCGATTAAAGCGCCTTGACTACCATACCTCCGCCCATCCATCCACTCATAGGCATCTCGGCGACAACTAAGTCTACTCCACTAATTTCATAAGTAAAGGCCTTGTCGCGCCATGAAACTAATAGAAAAAAACAACTACTAGACTAGACTAGTAGTTGAGTGCTCCTGTTCTTGGGATCTTGGCCGGGATCAAGGCTTCCCAAACTCTATGTTGTTGGGTGTTGGGGAATAAGGGTCTTACCGCCTTCTTGATTGACTCTATTTGAGTCTTTGGAGTACTTTGGGATTATATTCCGCGTCGAGGATTTGTGCTTGTGGGCCGGGGTGAATATTGCGGAACCGGCGGATGCGGTGGTGGAACAATTATTCGAACTTAGTAAAAGGTTGTCGCGGCTGTAGTAGGATAGAGGGACTTATCGTGATTCAGCGGACCAATTCTGATGTCTTCGCCGGCGGCGTTAAATCAAGCGGGCCGATGGATTGGCGGGGCCTTCTTCGGTAATGAGACCTCGATCCCTAAGCCTTGAATATCGTTTTGATAAGACCTCCATTTGTATAGAATTATTTGGCGATAGATCTACGCCCGATGTCCCCCCTCCTTTCCCCTTGCGCCTTCGACCCGGCTGGAGTATCTGATGACAACCCAGGGCATGAGTGCCCGATCATGAAGCGCTGCACATGAGCGTCGGGTAGCACCTTGCTCCGACTGAGCTATCTGACAACGAGATCCCTTTGATCCTTGGGATGTGCTTGATGGTCCCCATAATGCGCTAACAGGGACTTCGACTCATTTTGTTCAAAAGTCTCCGCTAGTTGAACCCGGCGTCCGATGGAACTCACTTTCCGCTCATCCCTTCGGCTCTTTGATCGGGATACTAATTCCTCGTTCCTAAGCTTGGAATGGATGGCGGCGTAGGTGGCAGCGATTATATGGATCACGGTTGCTTTGCGTAGATGCTTCTCAAACTCTGCATAAAAATTGTATGGGAGTTGTCCCGGGAGGGACTTCGAATAATACCGTCTTAGGAATTCTACGTACTCCCGTCTGGCTATTGTTGTTGATCTGCGAGTCTACCCAAAGGGATTCGAGGCCAAATTGTAGGAAGTGGTTGATCACGACGTTTTTGTATTTCTATGAAAGCTCCTACGGCACCCGATTCCCGGTAGTAAGTAAAATCGGCATATCGTGTAACAAATCCTTATGTTGTAATAGCTTTTTTAAGGGGCGACTTATGGGCGGCCTCTCTCGACGATAACTAGTATAAGCCTCCCGCCCATCTCTATCGGCCGGACCCTTTCTTTTTGCAAGACTTAAAAAGTCTCTCATGGCCCAATTATTATTATTCTGACAGTTTCTCTACCATAGAATTGACCTTTTTGGGGTCAACCGGGCGGCTTCTATGAGGAAAGCGGTAAAATGAACTCGAGGTTTTGTTAAGGAAAGGCGGAAAAAGGGCCAATGAAGGGGGAAAATGGAAGGCCTTTTACGGTCCCTCATGGCCCGTGCCCGCGATGAAACAAGGGAATGAAAGGAACATCTATGTTGGATGCTCTTTACCCTCCCCACAATGATGGCTCTATTGTCTTGGGGAGGCGTTGAAGCTTACTTCTTCTACAAAATTTTCTTGGTCATCAATCGACACATCCATAATAGAACCGATCTAATTCTCACGAACAATCGAATTTTATATTGTCCGGATCCTCCTATGTCTGATTGAGCTTACGTGGGTAGATGTTGCACAGGTAGGGCCGATAGTAATACAACTTGTGGGGGCGATGTAAGGGCCTTTCTCACCTCCTCTCGAGTCATCCGTGGAAAAAGACTTTTTTGAATGGAGTAAAGAACTTGGGATCGTCGATCTCTTCCTTAAAAAGATTGAGATGAGTCGATGTCGGATCGATGGTGTGAAAAAGACTTCCTGATGTCGAATTCCAAAAACCAGCGAGGGTTCCCCCACTCTTCTTTGATCCGTCTTAGGACCAGAGTGGCGACCTCGACCCGGCGGAAAGTGCGATGTGTTTGGAAACTTCGGGGATCGTAAATGGATCAGGGACCATTCGATCGCCTCTTTCATGATCCTTTCTATAGGTAGAACTCCTGTGAGCGGTCTAAACTTCGATCCTTATTTCTTTCTTCATATTTTAAAGGGGAGCAAAGCCCCTTTTTTGTTTTGCTCCCTCTATTGATAGATCAAGGGCCCTCCTGCCGTCGTTTCAGTGACTCATAGGGTTTCCCCCAGCTCAGTCTTTTTGGTTCTTGAGAATGGTGCCACCTCCGGGGCCGGAATGATTATCCCTGCCCGATGGGTCTACATCCATCCCTGAATGTCTTGGTCTTTATTAACTTCCCGCCATTCTTATAAGCATGTCACATGTCCAGCGCGTGTGTGTGTGCACCCCCAGTGGGCGAAAAAAAAAATTTATCGGACAACCAGACCCAGTCAACTTTCCCGTATGAGCATTCGGTACATGTATCAGTCCGTGGAAGAGTGAAAGGGTCACCACTACTGAGGATCTCCCCCCTAATCTTAGATAGGTCGTCTGAGGGTTCGCCGCGGTTCATTGCTGTGCTTACACACTAGGCTACCCTTTTAAAAAGCTCTGGGGGACCACACCACTAATCTTGGCGGAGGGTTTTATTGCACAAAAAATCTTGGGGCCTTGGGCTCCCGAAAAGGGGAAGCCAACGAATGTCGGATGAGCGAGGTATGGTTAGTGATTCTTTCTGAAAAGTGTTTGTGAACCAATGTTAAAAAGATTATCCCCAGCAAATTGTAAATACTACACTAGTGTGGGCGGATCAATGACTACTGGACCCGATGGCCTCCTCGGCATTAGACAAAAAAAATGATATACTAAATGCACTAAGATTACGGTTGAATACGGGCCTTCTAAGTTTTTATGGCCCGGAAGAGGAATCCGGTAAGGAAGACCCGGAGAATCTAGAACCAAAGGACTACTTCTCGTGATGAGCGATCTTTACATTTGTATGGCCTCGAAGCTTCCGCTAAGATATTTCCTTTTTCATTTTAACAAGAGGAACCCATGACAGCTTTTGCCTTTACCCTTCAAAAAAAGAGGTGGGAAGAACCATCGGTTGGACACCTTCAAATCTTGGGAAATGTAAGCCTACCTATCCGCTACTCTCATTGATTAAGCACCTTTGTTGTGAGACCCATTGGTCGAATAGAGGCGACCAAGGTTGTTGAGCGTCGTTCGGCATGGAAGGCCAATTTGGACCGAGGTTGCAAAGGTTCTTTTTCATCATTATCTTTGGGATCATTATGCCGTATGCAAGGTTGTCTCTTCTTCTTTTTGTTGTTGTACCACATCAGTGTTGCTCCGGAAATGGTTGATTCGGATCATCATGTTGGGATTATACTGAAAAGTATGCTTTTACTTTGTATAATCAAAACTGAATTTCGGACTTATTTACTGAAATAAATTGTTTATCATTGATGCTTTAAATATCATTGAATGTTACATATATTTCTTTGCATAGCTTGTTCACTAAATAGTCGTGTTACATTGTAGTTAATTTAGTGATACCAGATCACAGAAGATTAAATTAACAATCCCTTGTAACTAAAAGTACACCATTCACGACCTAGATGGAAATGAACAATCCATCGTGAAAGGTTGAAGTGTAAGGCTCAGATTGACTTGTCTTGACCAAGAGATTACACTAGTGCATGGTGATGCCTTTGAATATGACCTCTGAGGAGGACAAATTCTTGAGCCCGAACAAGGAAGAATTAGACCTCGGAGGTTAGTTATTTCTTAATCTTAGTTCCTTAAATAGGATCACGTGTGGTTGGTAACTATTGCTTTGACTTATCACGGGTAGAGAATCAGCGAGATTCAATACTTTTTTATCTTGGGCAATATTATTGGTCACATGTGATTGCTAAGATTTATCTGAGGAGAATCGTGTGCAAAATGCTTGTTCGATTTACCCCCTTGGGAGGTTCATAAGTTTTATCACACAAATCTTGCAAGTGGAACTAGTTTCGGTATGAGTAATAATGTTGAACCGTTCATAACAGGGACAAAAGATATTAATTAGCGGAAAGCTATTTGGTGGCTTGAATTAATTAATGGGCTGAATAATCTTAAACACGGGAAATAATAGCAAGGAGCCATATTGGTATAATATGGGTTAAGATGGATAGTCTTGATATTAATTATGTAGTGGGATTAATTAATATTTATGGGCTTGAATAATATTGTGGCTCAATATTGATAATTCAAATCCGTTGGAATGTCGATCTTAATTCTCCTAAAGCCCCCTAAGTAGCCCAACATAAAGTCCAATAACTAAAAAAGGTGTTTAAAATAAAATAAATATTATTGCCTTATTTTTCCATGTTTTTTGAAATTTATGGACATAAAGGGAAAAGATTTTCTTTGAATTTTGTTATGGAATGAAGATATGAATTCTTGGAATACAAGATTATCTCATTAAATTCAAAAAATCTCCCACTTGGTTATCCATAGGGAAATTTTTAAAAATTTTGATAATTAAGGGAAAGAAAGATTTTCTTGATTTTTTTTGAAAAGATATTATGGGAGATATGTATTTCTTGAAATACAAGAATATCTCATAAATTCAAAAGATCGAATCTTGGATTCTTGCCTATAATTTTGAAATTAATCCATAACAAAAGTAGGTGGGATTTTGTGGAATATTATAATTATGGGAAAAGAATATAGGAGATATATTCAAGATTTCTTGGAGATCGAAAAGATTTTCCCCGTTGTTTTTTGCCCTAAAAATTAGACCACCTCCACTCTATAAATGGGGATGACTCTTTCATTCCCAAGTACAATTCCATGTCTTTGGAAAAATTAGCAAATCCAAGGTGGTGCAACATAATTTATTTTCCTTTTGTTAATTAATTGTTAAGTGTCCTACCACTAGGATAGTCGAGCAAGGATTAAGGGAATGCTTAGGGAACTTCTTTTGATGTGTCTAATAAACAAAGTCATTGCCGTCCCAAGAGGTACATTCCGTAAACTTCGTAGAATTCATCATCGTAAGATTCGTGATTTAATTATATGCATGATTTGTTGTTGGATTATTATTTGATTTAAAATAGGATTAATTCATCTTAGTAATAATTATAAAATTAAATTTGTATTTAAATATTCACCCGAATAGATCGTGCAACTTATTCCCCAACAAGCGGTATCGAGCCACGGTTTGAGACTCTGAATTTTTTAAATTGTAATTTAATTAGTTTGTCATTAAATTTGAAATTGGATTGTAGAATTGCTAGATCTTTTTGCGGTATCCATAAATCATGGAATTTAATGTGTTTATTTATGCATGTATATAAATTGTGGTTTTTAATTGATTAGTTTCGGATTCGTTTTGCCTCGTTAGAAAATCACGAGTAGATTAGGATTTGTTTGATTTGATCAATGTAATAGACTAGTCTAGATCTAGGTTTATTTATTTTTGTAAATAAATTGTAACGGATCGGAAGCGGAGGCGAGCGAAGAATTAAAGATAAAATCAGAATCGGGCGTAGGCGGCATCGTCATAAACATGCTAAAGGAGGCCGTCGTCTTGTGTGAATATAAACAACAAGCGTCTGCAGAGGCGGAGGCCAGGCCTGGCTGCCCAGAGATCGAGCCATGCCACAGGCGGACACTAAAGCCTTGGCGCCGTCGCCTTGAAACCATGGCGGATGGAAGTGAGATCTGTACAGAGAACCCAGGTGATCTTGGGAGTTCCTTGGCCAGACAAAGTGGCCCGTGCGTCTTGAATGCGCTCATCGTCTGTCGAGCCCTCACAGGGCAGCCGAGGGAGATCATCTGAACCGACAAATTTCGGCCAAATTTCGCCAAGGCGAATCTCTCGAAAATGCATCCGACTCTGATTGGGATTATCTTGGAAAGTATGCTTTTACTTTGTATAATCGAAACAAAATTTTCGAACTTATTCTTTGAAATAAATTGTTTATCAATGCTTTTAAATATTATCGAATGTTACATATATTTCTTTGCATAAGCTGTTCAATAAATTAAATGCGTGTTACATTGTAGTTAATTTAGTGATACGGATCACGAAGATTAAATTAAATCCCTTGTAACTAAAAATTCATTTATTCGACCTAGATGGAAATGAACAACCCGTCATGAAAAGGTTGAGGTGTAAAGGCTCGAGATTGGTTTGTCTTGACCAAAATTACACTAGTGCATGGTGATGCCTTTGAATAGGACCCTACATGGGGAGGATAAATTCTTGAGAACTAAACAAGGAGAATTAGACCTCGGTGATTAGTTATTTCTTAACCTTAGTCCCTTAAATAGGATCCGTGGGATTGGTAACTATTGCTTTGACTTATCATGGGTAGCGAATCGGAGAGATTCAATACTTTTTATCTTAGGCAATATTATTGGTCACATGTTAGTGCTAAGATTTATCTCTAAGAATTGTGTGCAATCTGCTTGTGATTTGCCCCTTGGGAGGTTCATAAGTTTTATCATACCAAATCTTGCAAGTGGAATTAGTTTCGGTATGGATAATAATGTTGAACCGTTCCTCGACCAAGGACAAAAAGATATTAATTAGCGGAAAGCTATTTCGGTGGCTTGAATTAATTGATGGGCTAGATAATCTTAAACCGGGAAATAATGACCGGGAGCCATATTCTTGTAATATGGGTTAAGATGGATAGTCTGATATTAATTATGTAGTGGGAATAATTAATATTTATGGGCTTGATTATATTGTGGCTCAATATTAGATATTCAAGATCCATTAGAAGGTCAATCTTAATTCTCCTAAAGGCCCCTGGTAGCCCACATATAGTCGAATAAGCGAAAAAAGGTGATTAATATAAAATAAATATTGTTGCTTATTTTTCCTTGCAATTTTAAATTTTATGGATAAAAAAAGGAAAAGATTTTCTTTGAATTTTGTTATGGAATGAAGATCGTGTTCTTGGAATACAAGATTATCTCATTAAATTCAAGAAATCTCCCGATTGGTTTATCTATAAGGGAAAATTAGAAAATTTTAAAATATAATTAGGCGAAAAGATTTTCTTGATTTTTCTTGAAAAGATATTATGGAAGATATGTATTTCTTGAAATACAAGAATATTATACAAGATATGTATTTAGACATGTGACCTTCCACGGATAGTTGAGCAAAGCTAGGGAATACTTGGAAAGTCCTCTTGGGTTAGTCCGTCCAGGCCAAAAGTCCTTTGCCCGTCCAGAGAATGCGTTCATATAAACTTAGATTGATTCCGCATCTCGTGGGTTTTACGTGGCTTTTTATATGCATGATATGTTGTTGCAATTATTATTTGAATTAATATAGGATTAATTCATGCTAGTAATAATTAAAAAAAATTAAATTTGTATTTAAATATTCATCCAGAATAGATCATGCTTGAAATCATTCCCCAACATCGAGCCCGCGGTTTAAGACTCTTAATTTTTAAATTGTAATTTAATTCTTGGGCATTAAATTTGAAATTGGATAGTAGAATTGCTAGATCTATTTTGCGGTATCCAATTGTCATGGAATTTAATGTGTTTATTTATTTATGCATATATAAAGCGTGGTTTTTAATTAGATTAGTTCGGATTTTTTTGCCTAAATGTGAAAAAATCCACGAGTAGATTAAATTTGTTTGATTTGATCAATGTAATAGACTAGTCTAGATCTAGGTTTATTTATTTTTGTAAATAAATTGTAACGAATAAACGAGATGGAGACAAAAATTAAAGGACAAAATCATAAAGTGCTTGTCGTCGTCTGAAAGCGATTCCAAGGAGGCCGCATCGTCAGCCTTGAACCTCTTTGAAAATAAGCGTTAACCCAAACGGCGTGAAAGATCGAACCCTTTCTTTAAGCATCTAAGATTAGGTCTTGTGAGCTCAAAATCGAGGATCCACCTAAACTTGGTGAAGGCGGTTCCTGGGTGACAGGCTCGACGGAGTGTTCTTGGTTGCTCGGGCGAACCGCTTCGATCATGTTTCGGAGTGGGTGATCTTGGGATTATCCTTGGTTGCTCGTAACGTGGCGGATCTTGAGTGCATCCCGTGCGAGCTACTTAACGTGGCATTTCAAGGCGGAGTTCTTTTAGGAGAATCAGTGGGAGAAATTCAAGGCGGTGTTTCTTCAAGATCAAGCCAAGAAAAATCAAACCATGACAATTGGATAATTAGGTGCCCAATATGTTTATTTTTCTGTTTTGCTTGATTTATTTTGTCTTACCTTATGCTTTATTTAATTTGTTTAAATGTGTTTGCATGAGAGTTGCCCAAATGAAAAATCTCACCTTCAAAATTACTAAGTATGTTTAAATAATTAATTGACAATTTTATTAGGATAATAAAATTGAATTAATTTGACCTCCATTATTTATTTATTTGTGAATTCTTTTGGAGAAATTTCCCCAGGGACGGTCAAAAGATAGCTTTCACATGAATGAATTCCAAGCGGATGATTGTGGGTTATTACTAGTGGCGGCGATTACCCTCCCCGAGGCTCGTTCAAAGCGAAATAATAGTCATGTATTTAATCATGGTTATTACTTAGGTATAAAATTGATATGCATATACTTCCCGAAGTCCTTTCAATTTTATATTGGTCAAATAGAACCAACTATTAATCTGGATATTAAAGGTTTATAAATGTTCTTGTTTGTAACTTTCTTGAATGTGTTTAAACAATGACCCACCTTAGCGTGGCTTATTTAAAAACTTGTTTTGAGATGTTGGTGATCGTGTTCATATTTTTTTGAGATTTTAAATATGATGCATGTGATCAAATCTTGTGATATACTTGTGCTTTTTGCATATAGTTATTTATTTGATTCGACATATCGTTACCTTTTAATCCTTTGTTATTATATTTAAAGTCAATACAATATGGAAACTATATTGATTGGAAAATTATAATTGTCCTATAGCGCACAAAAAGCACAAGTGGATTTTTGACACACCAAAATCGGATAGAGCAGTGACGGAGTCAAAACATGCGGGACTCGTCGGATCACCTTCTGCGAAGATGTAAATCACTTTGAAAATGGTGGAGGGCAAACCCGTGAGGGATTCGTCCTAAAATAGATGGCCCATCTGAACAAGCTTGAGATTACGAGTCTGATTATGATCACGGGGACTCGGATGAATTTGAATACTTCACTCTACGCCCAAAAAGTTTTTGAGCATTTTGGCCTCGCTAGCTAATTTGTTGCAAGCTTTTGGTCTCGGCGAAATGTTGATAAGGCACCAAACTCAAGCTTTGGCGGTAAGTGGTCCGTCTTCATCTTCTAGGCGAAGGGTAGGCAAGATAAAGAAAGGGACAAAAAAGCCATAATGATAAAACTCAAAACATTGTTGCCAAGAATTGATAAGATGAGGAATCTTTTGTTGTGTCGAGAAAAATCGAAAGAGGAAGTGCTTAAAGCTGCGGTGAGAGAGGACAATGGAGGTTTTACTGTTCCAACCCCAAAAGGGGCCGGAAAGAAAGGTTATTCTCATGCACTAGTTGTTTGAAACTTGTTTAGCGGCGTATACTTCTCATTAATGGGTGGTTGATCTGAGATCCACTAATCATGTTGGCTTCACGGGTTCAAGCGGACCCGACAACTTAGTGGGAGTGAGATCCTCATCACTGCTTTGGCGATCTTCTGAGAGTGGCGGTGAAGCGATGGGAGAAGTGCACCTATGTTTTGAAGATAAAGTTTTTTTTATTATCTTTATGTTCCCGTTTTAGAAAAGAATTCACTTTTCGGTTTCTAAAATTGATTAAAGGACACTAAGTTTCTTCTAATAAGAATGACATCATTTTTGAAATGATGAGTGTATCTATTATGGGACATTGATGGAAAATCTCTATACAATTAAGCATGCACACCACTCACGAAATGCATCCTAAAACACATCAACTATTTAGAAAAAAAAAAAAGCTTGAGAAACATTTCTTTGGCATCTAAGATTAGGTCATATAAATCGAAAAAGAGGATCGAAGGTTGGTGAAAGATGGTTCAACTTGGGCGTCTCCAAGTTGAACAAATTCCAACTGCGAATCATGTTTGGAGGGTAAAATGACCAAGAGGGCATTTGGAGCCAGGGGATAGGGCGAAAAAAGTGTAGGAGATCGTTCTACAGGATGTATGTGGTCCATGTCAACCAAAGCAAGAGGAGGTTATGAGTATTTTTATTGATAATTACTCGAGAATGCGGTTACATTTTCTTATGAAGCATAAATCTGAGACCTTTGAAATTCAAAAATTTAAGGCTCAAGCAGAGAAATCATAGGGAAAAATGTATCAAGTCTCTACGATCGATCGTGGAAGCGAATACCTCGGCGATGAGTTTTTTGAACTACTTATCGATGAAGGATTGTATCGACTCACTTTTTTAGGAACCCCTCAACAAAGCGGGGTTGCGAGCGAAAAAACATAATTCTTTTGGAAATGGTTAGATCAATGATGAGTTATCTGGATCTTCAAAAATTGGTTACGGGGTTATGCCTTGGAAGCGCGGCTTACATTACCGAACTTGGTGCTATCGAAATCGATTCCCAAAACTCCCAAAAGAATTGTGGACCCGGTATGAAGCCTGGTATGATCTGGCGTGAGAATTTGGGGGTGTCCGAACTCTACGTGTTGGACAAGGAAGCGGTAAATTGGATCCTCGATCGAAATTAAGGTTGTTTGTAGGATACCCAGGAACAAAAGGGTGTATGTTCTATGGTCGAGGAAGATCAAATGGTGGTCATCGGCACCAGCTTTAGATTTTTGGAAGAAAATATATGAACGAAAGAAAACCGAAGTGAGATTACCTTAAATGAGCTTAGAAGGCAAACCTCGGTGCCAACTTTACTAGATGATATACCAAGCGATACACTTTCTGGCGAAGTCTCGTCGTAGTGGGAGGGTTGTTAGACAACTTAGAGAGATTCATGGGAATAGGAGAGTCCTCGGACTTGATTCAAGGACAAGGCGAATCGGACCCATGGACATATGATGAAACGCACTCCAAGATAAGGATGCTTGATTCTTGGCAAACAACAATGAAAGCGAAATGGGTTTTATGTTTCATAATAGAATGTAGGGAGCTAGTCGAACCACTTAATGGGAATCAAACCCATTGGATGCAAGTGGGTATATAAGAGGAAAAAGAGGGGCCCAGGACCCGGGAAGGTTGAAACCTTTAAAGCAAGACTAGTGGCGAAAGGTTATACTCGAGGAAGAAGGGATCGATTATGAGGAAACCTTTTAAGCCCGTAGCCATCTTAAATCCATCCGTATTCTCTTATCGATTGTTGCGCATTTTGACTTTGAAATCGGCAAATGGATGTCAAGGCGACTTTTCTTAGCGGAAGTCTTGATGAAGAGATCTATATCTGACATCCCCAAGGTTTCATTGAAACGGGCGAAGAACACCTAGTTTATAAGCTCAAGAGGTCCATTTACGGACTCAAGCGGGCATCGAGCTTGGAACCAATGTTTTGATCATGTTATAAAGTCTTATGGGTTCGATCAAAGCGAGTTGGAAAGTTATGTGTATATAAGCGTGTCGGAGCGCATTGGTATTCTTAGTCTTATCGTGAGCGCGACATTTTGATCGCCGGGAATGATGTGAAGGTGTTATCGGGGCGTAAAGGGCAATGTTTTTCAAAAGCAGGTTTGATATGAAGGACTTAGGAGAAGTCGGACACATCCTTGGGATCAAGATCACTTCGAGATCGCAAAGAAAAGGATGATTGAATTATCATGAAGCTTCATACATAGACCTTTGTCTTGAAAGCAGCTTCAACATGCAAATTCCAAGAAATGATTAAATACCTTTCGGACTTGGAATCCATCTATCGAAAAATGTCCCTAAGGCCTTGAGGAGATAGATAACATGAAAGGCATTCCTTGTTAGCCCGGTTTGCGGAAACTTTATGTATGCAATCTTATGCAGAGGCAGGATATCTGCTTTCTTGCGTGGGCATGGTAGCAATATCAAAAGTAACCCGAGGAAAGTTCATTGGACCTTGATTAAAAACATTACGAAGTATCTGAAAAAGAACTAGGGGATAGAATGTTGATTTATCGATCGAATACTCCAATCCCCGCCGGCTACGGGACTCGGTTTTCAATCGGACTTAGATTCGAAAAACTATCTGCCTCGGTTAGTGTGTTTCATTTTGGGAAGTGTAGCCATCAAATGGACGAGTGTGAAGCGAATGCA
Source organism: Stenogyne calaminthoides (assembly GCA_037126765.1). Lineage (NCBI taxonomy): Eukaryota > Viridiplantae > Streptophyta > Magnoliopsida > Lamiales > Lamiaceae > Stenogyne > Stenogyne calaminthoides. The sequence continues at coordinate 11,020 of JBBCBC010000232.1, read as the reverse complement.
TCAGTACGGCTAAACCATGGAAATCGGGTAAGTAGCTGGCTTGTGAAGCGATGAAAAGAACGATTTGGCTCTGAACCTTCTTAGTGGACTTGAATGGAGTTCGAATTTGTCTAGCAATATTTCTTGAGGCGATTGCAAATTCAAAGGAACCAAAGTCCACGAGTCAAACAAACACACTAAAGGAAAGACATCTTATCACGAAAAATGGGTTAAGAGAGGAGATATTTATGTGGCAAAGATAAGCGTCTAAGGACAACCTAAGCGATTCATTCACAAAGTGCGCCTCTGAATACGATAGAGACATGTGGAAGGAATGGGTGCCAAGACCGTTTATTTGCTAACTTTGAGTATAAGTGGGAGAAATTATTAGGTTAGGTGTAGGTGACATTAGATGTCACGGACTACCTGAGACATATTATAGTATACTTAAAATCGGACTTTGAGTATAAGTGGGGAGATTGTTGGGATTATCTTTGGAAAGTATGCTTTTACTTTGTATAATAAATGGCGAATTTTTAGACTTATTCTTGAAATAAATTGTTTATCAACGATGCTTTAAATATTATTGAATGTTACATATATTTCTTTGCATAAATGTTCAATAAGTAAATGCGTGTTACATTGTAGTTAATTTAGTGATGCGGATCACGAAAGATTAAATTAATAGCCCTTGTAACTAAAAATCGCCATTCCACGACCTAGATGGAAATGAACAACCCATCGTGAAAGGTTGAGGTGTAAAGGCTCGAGTTGGTTTGTCTTGACCAAGAGATTACACTAGTGCATGGTGATGCCTTTGAATAGGACCCTCTGGGAGGATAAATTCTTGAGGCGAACAAGGAGAAATTAGACCTCGGTGGTTCGTTATTTCTTAACCTTAGTCCCTTAAATAGGATCACGTGGGATTGGTAACTATTGCTTTGACTTATCATGGGTAGCGAATCAATGAGATTCAATACTTTTTATCTTGGGCAATATTATTAGTCACGTGTGATTGCTAAGATTTATCTGAAGAATGGGTGTCTTGAAATCTGCTTGTTTGATTTGCCCCTTGGGAGGTTCATAAGCTTTATCATACCAAATCTTGCAAGTGGAATTAGTTTAGGTATGGGATAATAATGTTGAACCGTTCCTTGACCAAGGATATAAGATATTAATTAATGGAAAAGCTATTTTTGTGGCTTGAATTAATTAATGAGCTAGATAATCTTAAACCGCGGAAATAATGGCCAAGAGCCATATTATTTGTAATATGGGTTAAGATGGATAGTCTTGATATTAATTATGTAGTGGGATTAATTAATATTTATGGGCTTGAATTATATTGTGTCTCAATATTAGATATTCAAGGTCCATTAGAAGGTCGATCTTAATTCTCCTAAAGGCCCCTGAGTAGCCCAACATATAGTCGATAAGCGAAAAAGGTGATTAAAATAAAATAAATATTGTTTGCTTATTTTTCCAACTAAAATTTTGAAATTTATAGATATAATGGGAGAAAAGATTTTCTTTGAATTTTGTTATGGAATGAAGATATGTATTCTTGGAATACAAGATTATCTCATTAAATTCAAGAAATCTCCCACTTGGTTATCTATAATGATAATTTAAAATTTTGAAAATATAATTAGCAAGAAAAGATTTTCTTGATTTTCTTGAAAAGATATTATGGAAGATATGTATTTCTTGAAATACAAGAATATCTCATAAATTCAAGAAGATCCAAATCTTGGAATCTTGGACCCCGATATTTTTAAATTCCATAACAAATAGATAAGGTGGGATTTTTGTGGAATATTATGATTATGGGAAAAAAGAATATAGGAGATATATTCAAAATTTCTTGGAGATCAAAAAAAAGATTTTCCCATCATATTTTTTGCAAAAATTTTCGTCCCCCTCTCCTCTATAAATAGGGGATGAATGGTTCATTCCCCGGTGACACCCGAAAATTGGTTTTTCGGAAAAATATCGGCGTCGATAAAATATCAAATATTTTATAGCGTCGGCCATTGTTGTTTTTTGAAAAAGCGACAATTAATTGAGTGTACAATTCCATGTGCGGAAAAAAATTAGTAAATCCACAAGGTGGTGCAACATAATTTATTTTCCTTTTGGTAAATCGTTCACAAAAAGAATCCTTCCAGGATAGTAGAGCGAGGACTAAGGGAATACTTGGGAAGTCCTTGCGGTTAGTCTAATCGGCCATACCGTTGCCATCCCAAGAATGCGTTCATAAACTCGTAGAATTCATCTGCGTAGGTTTTTCGTGAATTATTATATGCATGATATGTTGTTGGATTATTATTTGAATTAATATAGGATTAATTCATGCTAGTAATAATTAAAAATTAAATTTGTATTTAAATATTCACCGAATAGATCTGTGCAAATTATTCCCCAATCTTTATATGGATTGGCGTGGCGTTTGAGGCGGAGTTTTTTTTGATGAGGCGATCGAGTGGGAGAAATTCAAGGCGGCGTTCTTCAAAATCAAGCCAAGAAAAATCAAACCATGACAATTGGATAATTTGTTGCCCAATATGTTTATTTTTTTACGCTTTTAATTGATTTATTATTATGTTATCTTATGCTTTATTTAATTTGTTTAAATGTGTTTGCATGAGAGTTGCCCAATGAAAAATCTCACCGTCTAAATTACTAAGTATGTTTAAATAATTAATTGACAATTTTATTCCGATTAATAATATTGAATTAATTTTTTGACCTCCATGATTTATTTATTTGTGAATTCTTTTGGAGAAATTCCCCCATTCTTGGAATCAAAAGTTAGCTTTCACATGAATGATTTCCAAATGGATGATTGTGGATTATTACTAGTGGTGGCGATGATTTTCCCCGAAAAAAATCAAAAAATAATAATAATCTGTATTTAATCATGATTATTACTTAGGTATAAAATTGATATCATATACTTCCCAAAATCCCTCTCAATTTTATATTGGTCAAATCTTGGACCAACTATTAATCTGGACATTAAGGTTTATGCTTGTTCTTGTTTGTAACACCTTTTGCGTTTAAATAATGACCCACCCCAAAATGACTTATTTAAAGCTGTTTTTAAGATGTTGGTGATCTTTGTTGGGGAATGAGTTGCCTGAATCTATTAAGGATGAATATTTAAATACAAATTTAATTCTTTAATTATTACTAGCATGAATTAATCATATATTAATTCAAATAATAATTGCAACAACATATCATGCATATAATAAGCCACGTAAAACCTACATCACGAGAATCTCACCGGTTTTTCGTGAGCGTACCTCTCGGGATAGGTGAATTCGGTTGGACGGACTAACCAAAAGGACTTCCCAAAGTATTCCCTTAGACCTTGCTCAACTATCCGGTGGAAGGACACTTGTCGAACAATTAACAAAAGAAAAAATAAACTTTGTTGCACCACTTATGTGGATTTGCTAATTTTCGGCACATGGAATTGTACTTGGGAATGAAAGAATCATCCTCTATTTATAGGAGAGGGTGGTCGATTTTTTTTTATACAAAACCAATGTGGGAAAAAGACTTTCTTGATCACCAAGAAATCTTGAATATATCTACTATATTCTTTTCCCATAATTAAAATATTCCACAAAAATACCACCTCATCTAATTATGGATTTTTTGAAAATTAATGATCAAAATCCAAGATTTGGATCTTCATGAATTTATGAGATATTCTTGTATTTCAAAAATACATATCTTCCATAATATATTTTCAAGAAAATCGGAAAATCTTTCTTGCCCACTATATTTCAAAATTTAGAAATTCTCTTGTGAAATAACCAAGTGGGAGATTTCTTGAATTTAATGAGATAATCTTGTATTCCAGAATACATATCTTCATTCCATAACAAAATTCAAAGAAAATCTTTCTCCCAACTTATTCATAATTAATTTTAGAAAATTTAGAGGAAAAATAAGCAACAATATTTATTTTATTTTAATCACCTTTTTTTAGTTATTGGACTATTTGTTGGAAGCTACTCGGGGGCCTTTAGGAGAATTAAAAGATTGGACCTTCTAATGGACCTTGAATATCTAATATTGAGCCACAATATAATTCAAGCCCATAAATATTAATTAATCACTACATAATTAATATTGCACTATCCATCTTAACCCATATTACAATGATCAATATGGCTCCGGTCATTATTTCCGTGTTTAAGATTATCTAGCCCATTAATTAATTCAAGCCCTTTGAAATAGCTTTCCATTAATTAATATCTTTTATCCTTGGTCAAGAGCGGTTCAACATTATTATCCATCTGGGAAACTAATTCCCTTGCAAGATTTGGTATGATAAAGCTTATGAACCTCCCGAGGGCCAAAATTAAACAAAAGCGTACTTGCACGATTCTTCGTATTAAATCTTAGAAATCACATGTGACTAATAATATTGCCCAAGATAAAAAAAGTATTGAATCTCTTTGATTAAGCTACCCATGATAAGTCAAAAGCAATAGTTACCAATCCCGTGATCTATTTAAGGGGCGAAATGATTAAAAACAACGAACCACCTTCAGGTCTAATTCTTCCTTAATTAATTCTCGAAGAATTTATCCTTTGGGTCTATTCGATTTTGACCTCAAGCACTAACGTAATCTCTTTTCAAGACAAACCAATATGAGCTTTACACTTCAACCTTTTCCAAATGGGTTGTTCATTTCCATCTAGTGGCGTGAATGGCGTACTTTTAGTTACAAGGGAAATTAATTTAATCATACGTGATGCGGTATCAAATAAATTAACATATAATGTAACAACGTCTCGAATTTATTGAGCAGTTATGGGATAAATATGTAACATTCAATCATATTTAAAAATGTTCTTGATAAACAATTTATTTGATAAATAAGTTTAAAAAATGACCCTGATTATACAAAATTAAAAAGCATACTTTTGAGATAATCCCAGGGATGCATGTTCATTTTTTTTAGATTTTAAATATGATGCTTGTGATCGAACCTTGTGATATATTTGTGCTTATGCATATTATTATTTATTTAGGTTCATCATATACATAACCTTTTAATCCTTTGTTCAATATACTTAAAGACAATTTGCTTCTTGGTGAAAACTTTATTGATTGGAATCAAACTTACTATTGTCCTCAACTGCCTGAAAACCATAACTAGGTTCTCACTACACCTAAACCGGAAAAGCGAAAAAGATGAGTCAACTAAAGCGGTTAAGAAAAGAGTATGTTGGTTTTGGAGGCGTTCAGCGAAATGGCAAAGTGTACCATCTTGGCTTCTATGTCGGATGTGTTGCAACACCAACACCAAAAGCGTTGAGACCTCTGCGGACATCATGGTAGTCTTAAGCGATGTTTCAACATCGAGCAGTGTTGCTTTCGTCGGATCACCATGAGGACTTTCTCTCTATGAAAATGGTGGAGGAGCGCACCCGAAGAACACGTTCTCCGGATGATGTCTCACCTAATAAACTTGAGGTACTTGGCGTTGAATATGACATCGAGACCCCAAATCGATTTAGTGCTCCTCTCTCTGCGAAAAGTTTTGAGCGATTCGGGTTGAACTACGGATGAATAATCGAAAGTTCTCGATGCCTGATCTGTTGCAAGCTTTAGTCTCGGCGATATTTAGGAAAGAAAAGAGCCAAAGCCTTGGTGGCAAATGGACCTTCTTCTTCTTCTAGGCCAAGGGGTGGTAAGAACAAGAAAAATGACAAAAGCCACAAGCAAGTGAACTCAAGTGTTGCCAATGGCAAAGAAAATGGTGAAGGGGAGGTAAAGGAGTGAATAAGCCAGCTAAGAGGAAGTGCTTCAACTGCGGTGAAAAAGGACATTTGAGGTTAGCCTGTTCCAAACCCAAAAGAAATGGAAAGAAAGGTAATTCTCTCGCACTAGTAGTTGAAACTTGTTTAGCGGCGTATGCCTCCCATTTATGGGTGGTGGATACGGGATCCACTGATCATGTTTGTTTCACTTTAAGGGGTTCAAGCGGACCCGACAACTTAGTGGGAGTGAGATCCTCATCACCTTTGGGCGATCTTCTGAGTGGCGGTGAAGTAGTGGGAGAAGTTCACCTATCTTTTGAAAGCGAGTTTTAATTTTAAGAGATGTTTTTTTTCGTTCGAATTTTAGAAAAAATTTAATTTAGGTTTCTAAACTTTTCTTGATGGATATTAGGTTACTTTTAATAAAGTTGTTACCATTTCTCTTTTTGATAAATTTATACGTCATGGAGCGTTATCGAATAATCTCTATACAATTAAGCTATGCACACCACTCACGAAATGCATCCTATAACACATCAATTATTTTAGAAAAAGAAAATGTTCATCGGGGCGTGAGCGAGACACTTCTATGGCATCTAAGATTGGGTCATATAAATCGAAAAGGATCGAAGGTTGGTGAAAGATGGTTCAAGCTGGAGTTTCTCCAAGTTGAACCAATTCGACTTCTTGAATCATGTTTGGAGGGTAAAAATGACCAAGAGGGCATTTGGAGCCAAGGGAATAGAGCCAAAAGAAGTGTTAGAGATCGTTCACACAGATGTATGTGGTCGATGTCAACCAAATCAAAGAGGAGGTTATGAGTATTTTGTCACTTTTATTGATGATTACTCAAAGTGCGGTTATATTTTCCTTATGAAGCATAAATCTGAGACCTTTGAAAATTCAAAGAATTTAAGGCTCAAGCGAGAGAATCATAGGGAAAAAGCGTATCAAGTCTCTGATCCGTCGTGGAAGCGAATACCTCGGCGATGAGTCTTTGAACTACTTGTTTGATGAAGGGATTGCATCGATTAAGCTTTGCCCGAAACCCCTCAACAAAAGCGGGGTTGCGGAGGCGAAAAAACATAAATCTTTTGAAAATGTTAGATCTATGATGAGTTATGCGGATCTTCCCAAAGTCGTTCTAGGGTCATGCCTTGGAAGCAATGACCTACATTTTGAACTTGGTGCCATCAAATCGGTTCCCAAAACTCCCAAAGAATTGTGGACGGGCGCAAAGCCTAGTTTGAGACACACGTGAGGATTTGGGGGTGTCAGGCCTATGTGTTGGACAAGGAAGCGATAAATTGGATCCTCGTCGAGAATTAAGGTTGTTTGTAGGATACCCAGGAACAAAAGCGTGTATGTTCTATGGTCCCGAAGATCAAAAGGTGGTAATAAGCACCCACTTTAGATTTTGGAAGAAACTATATGAGCGAAAGAAGACCGAAGTGAGATTACCTTAAATGAGCTAAGGGGGCTAACCTCAATGCTAAGCGTACAAGATGACATACCAAAGCGACACACTTACACAACGGAACCTCGTCGTAGTGGGAGGGTTGTGAAACGACCCGAGAGATTCATGGAAATAGGAGAGTCCTCGGACTTGATTCCCGGACAAGAAGAATCGGACCCATGGACATATGGCGAGGCAATCGAAGACAAGGATCTGATTCTTGGCAAACAACAATGAAAGCGAAATGGGTTCTATGTATCATAGCGAGTGTGGGAGCTAGTCGAACCACTTAATGGGGTCAAACCCATTGGTTGTAAGTGGGTGTATAAGAAAAAAAGGAGGCCGGGACGGGAAGGTGGTAACCTTCAAAGGCAAGACTTCGTGACGAAAGGTTATACTTTCGAAAGAAGGGATCGATTATGAGGAAACTTTTTAGCGTAGCCATGCTCAAGTCCATCGAATTCTCTTATCGATTCTTGCGCATCTCGACTTTGAAATCTAGCAAATGGATGTCAAAAGCTTTCCTTAACGGAAGTCTTGATGAAGAGATTTATATCTGCAACAACCCCGAGGCTTCATTGAAAAGGCCAAGAACACCTAGTTTGTAAGCTCATGAAGTCCATTTCTGGACTCAAGCGGGCATCGAGCTTGGAATCAATGTTTTGATCATGTTATAAAGTCTTATGGGTTTGATCAAAATGAGTTCGAAAGTTGTGTGTACAAAAAGCGTGTCGGAGCGCATTGATATTCTTAGTACTATCGTGAGCGACATTACGATCATCGGGGAATGATGTAAAGGTGTTATCGGGGCGTAAGGGCATGGCTTTCAAAATAGTTTGATATGAAGGACTTAGGGGAAGCCGCGCACATCCTTGGGATCAAGATCACTTTCGAGATCGCAAAAAAAGGATGATAGGCTTGCCAAACTTTCATACATAGACACTTTCTCTTGAAGCGATTGACATCGAGGATTCGAAAGGCTTATTACCTTTGGACATGGAATCCATCTTTCCAAGAAAATGTGCCCTAAGGCCTTGAGGAGATAGATAACATGAGAGGCATTCCATATGCTTGGTTTGTCGGAAGCCTTATGTATGCAATGTTTGTGTCTGCGAGGCCCGGATATCTGCTTTGCCGTTGGCATGGTGGCAAGATATCAAAGTAACTTTAGGGGAAAGAACATTGGATGGCGATTAAAAACATTACGAAGTATCTGAAAAGAACTCGGGATAGAATGTTAATTTATCGATAAATAGTCAATCCCCATCGACTACATGGACTCGGTTTTCAATCGGACATAGACTCGAGAAAATCTACCTCTTAGTGGACTTGAATGTAGTTCGAATTTGAAGCGAATATGTAGGCTGCTTGCGAAGGCGAAAAAAAGCGGTTTAGCTCAAGAACTTCCTAGTGGACTTGAATGTAGTTCGAATTTTCAGTGGAATCAACATTTTATTGTGACAATGCGGAGGCGATTGCAAATTCAAAGGAACCAGAGCCCACAAAGCCAACAAACACATAGAAAAAATACCATCTTATCTTAGATATCGTTAAGAGAGGATATAGATGTGGCAAAGATAGCGTCGGAAGACAACCTAGCGAGATCCATTCACAAAAGGGCGCCTCTGAATACGATCGAGACATGTGGAAGGAATGTGTGTCAAGGCCGTTGCCCGTCTGCTTTGAGTATAAGTGGGAGAAATAATTAGGTTAGTGTAGGTGACATTAGATGTCACGTTATTAGGAACTACGAGACATGTTGTAGTATACTTAAGCGGACATTGGTATAAGTGGGAGATTGTTGGGATTATCTTTGGAAAGTATGCTTTTTACTTTGTATAATCAAAACTGAATTTAACTTATTCTTGAAATAAATTGTTTATCAGCGATGCTTTAAATATCATCGAATGTTACATATATTTCTTTGCATAAGCTGTTCAATAAATAGTCGTGTTACATTGTAGTTAATTTAGTGATACCCGATCACGAAGATTAAATTAACAATCCTTGTAACCAAAAAATACACCATTCACGACCTAGATGGAAATGAACAATCCATCGTGAAAGGTTGAAGTGTAGCTTTCGGATTAGCTTGTCTTGACCAAGAGATTACACTAGTGCATGTCTGAGTGCGGAAGGAAGGGACCTCTGGGAGGACAAATTCTTGAGCTGTACTAGGAAGAATTAGACCTCAATGGTTCGTTATTTCTTAATCTTCGTCCCTTAAATAGGATAGCGTGTGGTTAGTAATTATTGCTTTGACTTATTACGGGTAGAGAATCAATGAGATTCAATACTTTATATCTTGAACAATATTATTGGTCACATGTGTTGCTAAGATTGAATATGGAGAATCGTGTGCAAGTACGCTTGTTCGATTTGCCCCCTTGGGAGGTTCATAAGTTTTATCATACCAAATCTTGCCATTGGAACTAGTTTTCGGTATGAATAATAATGTTGAACCGTTCCTTTACCAAAGATAAAAAGATATTAATTAATGGAAAGCTATTTCAGTGGCTTGAATTAATTAATGGGCTAGATAATCTTAAACACGGGAAATAATAGCAAGAGCCATATTGGTTGTAATATGGGTTAAGATGGATAGTCTGATATTAATTATGTAGTGGGATTAATTAATATTTATGGGGTTGAATAATATTGTGGCTCAATATTGATAATTCAAAGATCCATTGGAAGATCGATCTTAATTCTCCTAAAAGGCCCCTAAGTAGCCCAACATATAGTCCAATAAGCGAAAAAAGGTGTTTAAAATAAAATAAATCTTGTTGCATATTTTTTTTCCTAATTTTTGAAATTTATGGATAAAAGGGAGAAAAGATTTTCTTTGAATTTTGTTATGGAATGAAGATATGTATTCTTGGAATACAAGATTATCTCATTAAATTCAAGAAATCTCCCTTTGGTTATCCATAGAAATTTTTTGAAATTTTTTTTTGATAATTAAGGAAAGAAAAGATTTTTCTTGATTTTCTTGAAAAGATATTATGGAAGATATGTATTTCTTGAAATACAAGAATATCTCATAAATTCAAGAAGATCCAAATATTGGATTCTTGCCCTATAATTTTTAAAAAATACTCCATAACAAAAGTAGGTGGGATTTTGTGGAATATTATAATTATGGGAAAAAAAAGAATATAGGAGATATATTCAAGAATTCTTAGAGATCAAGAAAAATTTTCCCACAATGTTTTTTGCCCCAAAATTTAGACCACCACTACTCTATAAATAGGGATGATTCTTTCATTCCCAAATACAATTCCATGTCTTTGGAAAAATTAGTAAATCCACAAAGGTGGTGTAACAAAATTTATTTTCCTTTTGTTAATTGTTATGGCGTCCTACCACCGGATAGTCGAGCAAGGATTAAGGGAATACTTGGGAAGTTCTTTTGGTGTGTCTAATCAACAAGACCATTGCCGTCACGGAGGTATGTTCCACGTAAACTTCGTAGAATTTCATCGTAGGATTTCACGTGAATTGATTATATGCATGATTCGTTGTTGGATTATTATTTGAATTAATATAGGATTAATTCATGCTAGTAATAATTATAAGAATTAAATTTGTATTTAAATATTCATCCCGAATAGATCTGTGCAACTTATTCCCCAACATAAATATCATCGAATGTTACATATATTTACTGCATAACTGTTCAATAAATAGTACGTGTTACATTGTAGTTAATTTAGTGATACGAGATCACAGAAGATTAAATTAACAGTCCCTTGTAACCAAAAGTACACCATTCACGACCTAGATGGAAATGAACAA
>JBBCBC010000172.1:0-100000 GCA_037126765.1 Stenogyne calaminthoides | reverse complement strand
TAAGTAGTTTCGACAAATAATTTGAACCTGAAAAGCAGGCCAATTGTTACCAAAATGAAAAGATAACTATTGATATTTCATTATAACAATTGTTTTGTAATTATGATATTATTATCGATATACAGTGCTAATAAATTATGAAATCTTAAATAATGTTGCGAAAAAGGAATTATATTAATTAATTTCGAAAAAAAAAAAATTGTACAGGAAAAGCAGACCATTTGTTACCAACAACCAGAATTCCAAAAGAGTTAGGTTTTCAGGTTTTCCCTATTCACAACGTAATTAACATTTAATTACTACTTATTCTCAGTTAGCATCACATTAATTAAATATTAATAATGATAATGTCCTTTATTTTTTTCCTGCCAAACCCTAAAACCCATTAGATAATAGATACCCATAAAATAAATAAATATTTGCCCTTTTTCTAAGCATGTGATAGCGATTTACATTTTTACAACAGATATTCTTAAAAATAAATAAAGAAATGAGAAAAGAATTTTGCACGCATGCTTCATTCAGGACAATCCTGAATGCTTGAATTCCTTGCATCACTTTTCTTCGCTCCCATTAGATTTCACCACACTCCTCTCTCTCTCTCTAAAATTCCTTTTCAATTCACTGAATTTGGGGGAATTCACTTAATTTAGGGTGTAGTTCAATTTGTCTTTTTACACCTTTAAATTCTGGTAAAATTTCCCCATCTTTTGGTTGGATTTGTTTTGGGTGCTTGATTACTGTATCAGTATCAGTGTATGTGTTTCCTTTTGTAAAAGAACTGTGTAGGCGGCATGATTTGGGCAGAGGAAGATTTAATCTAAGAAAGCAGAGAGATTCCAAATCCAGCCAGTTGTGATTCTTCTGAAACCCTTTATAGAAACAGTTTTTTTTTTTTAATTTCACAATCTCTTTCTCAAAAACACTCTTTCGGTGCATGACCCTAAAACTAGTATAGTTGAAGGCGACGGTTACTCTTTAATTTGCCTCAAATTGCTGCAACTTCCTCTTTTTTGTTTGAATTTGCTTTTTTCTTCTGAATTTTTTGGTTTTCAGTACCCTATATCTTCTTAAAATCAGAGCTCCTTATTTCTCTTCTTTGTAATTAAGATGATGATGGGGTTTAGAGTTTCTTAGAAAGAGTCAAGAACACAGACACAGAGTGTGATCAGTTTGAAGAAGCATTTGTTATTAGATTTGGTTGTAATTTGTAACTGAAGAATTGGGATTCGGCTTTCTTGAGAAAACTTGGAATATTTACTGAGATTTTAGGAGGGTTATGCTATAAGCTAGATACATAAGAAAATTTAGAGGTTCAATATTTGCTGGAATCAATTAGAGATTGATTGTACATATGGAAGAAGGTAAAGATCCAATTGGGGCGAACAGGGCCGGTCCTGTTAGGGTTTTGCCTCATAGACTGCTCAAATTACTTGTATTTTTCCTGGTTCTATGTTTTACATTCTCTGTTGTTAGCATTTATATGATTAGGTACTTTGGAACTAATAGCGTAGTTACTTCTGTGATGCCTACTTTACTACCCTGCAATATAGATTCATTGAGTTTAGAACAGTGGATTAAGCCTCCATCCAATTTGATGCACAAAATGAGTGATGAGGAGTTGCTCTGGAGGGCATCTCTCGTCCCCCGTGTAAAGGGATATCCCTTTAAGAGGGTTCCGAAAGTTGCATTCATGTTCTTGACTAAGGGGCCATTGCCGTTAGCCCCTCTTTGGGAGAGGTTTTTCAAGGGGCACGAGGGACGGTATTCGATTTACATTCATTCATTGCCTTCATTCGAGGCTGATTTCCCCGTGAATCTGTATTTTACAGGAGACAGATTCCGAGTCAGGTATGTGCTGCAGTCGAGATTTGAGCTAAATGATGCTATATCTTTTTGGAGTTTATTAATGTTGGAATTTGTTTTGCATGTGATTATGTGATTTGTCGTTTTTTGCTGGATTTGTACATTTTGTATTTATGAAAGTCATGTTCGGGGAGGTTGTTTTCCGTCTGTTACAATTCATTCTTAATCAATTTCTGTCTATATATTGAATGACATTTTGAATCAACTACTTTTATTTCGATATGGCCTCTGTTAATATACTAGATCTGATTTCGTTTATCAGATGGAAAATATCTCTTTGGTGTTTTTGTGGCTATCTGGAAAATTCGATTAGCTTGGACTTTTGAACTTTCCTACTTGATATTCGCTGAAAGAAGTTAAATGAAATATGGTGTTCCCTACTAGTAGATATGCACTCCCTTCATTTTTACCCCATTCTTGCTACCCTTTATTGTTGTTCTGCATATATGCTTCCATAATCATTCCATTTGTATGTTTTATAAGGGATTTTTTTTTTTTGCCCTATAAGTTAGCCCATTTTTGCTTTCATGACACTCCACTTTTCTGAATTGATTTTTGTCCTATTAACTTTCAGAATTCGACTTTTTAGACTTTTCACTGGTATTAGCAGGTTAGCAGTCGGTTCTAAGCTGACATGGCATTTTTTATATTTTAAATTTTTTGAACTTCTCTCTTTTAACTTTCAGAACTGGTAACTAACCCGTTGTAACTGGTCAAAGGACTAAAAAGTTCAATAAAAAGCAACGTAACAAAATTCAATTTGGAAAGTGGAGTACCATGAAAATGCAAACTTACATGACTAAAAATTACATTTTCCCGATGTATAATACTATTTGCTCTTCAAATTTCCAAGAATTGATATTATTATAAGGAATTGATATTATTCCTTATAACCAACCCTCTCTAGATTGTATCTTGATTTCTGGTTCAATAATTTGTATCCTCCCTCCACAGGTGTCTGAATGGGGAAGGATGAGCATGTGTGATGCCGAGAGACGACTCCTAGCCAACGCCTTGCTCGACATATCAAATGAACGGTTCGTCTTGCTCTCGGAATCCTGCATTCCTCTCTACAACTTCACCACGATCTACAACTACACAACGGGATCCAAATACAGTTTCATGGGCGCGTTTGATGACCCCGGGCCCTACGGAAGGGGACGCTACAACAATGACATGCTACCAGAAGTCAACATCACAGATTGGCGCAAGGGATCTCAATGGTTCGAAGTCAACAGAAAGCTCGCTCTCTACATCGTCCAAGATACAAAATTCTACCCCAAATTCTCCGAATTTTGCAAACCAGCATGTTATGTTGATGAGCACTATTTCCCCACCATGCTTACTATTCAAGCTGGTAATCTCTTGGCCAATAGGAGCTTGACCTTCGGTCGATTGGTCGAGGGGCGGGGCTCATCCGGCTACATTTGGTAGATCGGATATCACAATCGAGTTCTTTACAAGGATCTTTGAAGGTCAGAGGTGTTCATATAATGATGAGCCTGCTTCTATATGTTTTCTTTTTGCTAGGAAGTTTTCTCCAAGTGCTTTGGAACCTTTGTTCTTGTTAGCCCCAAAATTTCTAGGGTTTTAACTTCACACATTGTGATCTGTTTGGGGCAAAAATCTGTTATGTACAGAAAAAAGAGATGGAGAAGTTTTGAAATCATAATATTTTTTGTTCAAACAAAGTAGTGTTAATTATGAAGTTTTTTGTTGTATTCAATCAGGTCAGTATGTAGCATGTAATTATATAAAATAAGGTATGATATAATTGAATGTGATTTGTACATGAGAATACCGATATGTATATATGCTCGAAGATATTAGATTTAGAGTGTGTTTTAAGTGTTTCAAAATACATCCTTAGGTAAGTGGTATTAGTGCCAGAGATACTGTATTTAATCAACAATTTTGATATATTCAAAATAAATTAACTGTAATTTTTTATTGGGCTATTCCCGTGACTAAATTTAATTGTTTAGTTGCTTTTAAGATCGAATTATTTATTAAATTTAAACCTTTGATGAAATGAGATTAATTGTTTTGAAGTAATTTATAGTAGTATCATTTAGTATAGTTTTTTTTCCCCTTGAGCGATACATGTGTCTTTAGCGGTCACTAACGCAACATTGGTAAAAACTTGTATACACTTGGTTCATGCCATGAACCTTATTTTTTATTCATGACATTTGACCCCACTCAGAATATAATACGGATCAAGTTTAGTGGTTTAGAAAAATGTGTTGAAAATCGGTCAAATAATTCAAGTTCATAGCATAGATCTGGTTCATGAAAGACTAACTCGACAACACTATCTTTCATTTTCTAAAAATATTAAAAATGAAAGATATATGTGCATCTTTAAATATTAAATATATTTTTTTTCGTGATATATTTTGTTTCACAGTGCAAACGTTCTTGAAGAAAAAAAGATATACCCAAAAATGAAATCGCACGAAATAAGAGACCGTATATAGCAAATCACAACAAATGAGATGTTGCATATATGGAACTGGGCCACTCAAACTGAAAGCCATGTACTTTAGTCCCAAAGACCAAGTCAAAAATATGTCAAAAACATTTATAAAAATATAAAATAAGAGAAGTCATCGATAATGTTCGTGCAGGAATCCAAGATTGAATAAGTGCAGGACGAAATAACACCGAATCAATCCAAAATTGAATAATACCCAATTTGAAAATCAAAAACTGCCGAACTGAAACTGCACCCAAATTTATCGGAAGACCCACTAAAACGTAAGTTTGTTAAATTAATCCATATGACTAAATCAAGAAAACTGAATTTGAACATAGATTTTTCTTGAAATAATGTAAAAAGAGTTGAAACAAAGTCGCAACTTGTATATTTATTAAGATTCAAATCAAATACTTCTTGGACCGCAAGCTTTTTTAAAGAGATTTAATTTTTTTTGTTTATCTCCAATCCTCATCTCTTGATAGGAATTTCCTAAGAATATATATTAATAAGGGATATTTCATAATTGACCCTCATGTTGTATTGGCCACATTATAAATACCCATTCTCTCATCCGTAGGAGAATCATGCTAATAACTGCATAATAACAGGTAAATACACTTCAATATATTATGATGTTTTAGTAATCTAAATTCTTCCAGTCTACCCAACATTCCTAATATGCAGACAATATAATGTAAAAAAATCAGAGCAATGGTGATGAGATTGAAAACATCAAAATGATCAGAAGGAATAAACCGTAAAAAATTAATTTAGAAAAATGAATTTGATACCATAAGAAATGTAGATTAATAGAAAATAATTTAAATATAAAAATAAATAACATGATGGATGGAGAAACTAAGTGGTGTTATTATTTATAAAAGATACAGAAGATCTAAATAAAACTGACAAAAAAACAGAAGATCTTTAAACATAAAAATAAAGAGTTGGAATGCTGTGAAACTTGTTCACCGTGAAACTGGTTTATTTTTACACTTCAGTTATCACGATTACACTCTTTAGTAATATAGATCACTCTTTGATTATCACTTTGTACACACTCTTTTGTTTGTAATATTTATCACACCCTTCATTTTTATGAGTAATACTCTTTATAGTAAAAATTCACACTCTTCAATTATATAAGTCACACTCTTTAGTAATATAAGTCACACTCTAAACCAGTTTCACCGTAAAACTTGTTCACCCTATACTTTACCAAAAATAAATAACATGATCGATACAGAAACTAAGTATTGTTATTATTTATAAAAGAATACAGAAGATCTAAATAAAACTGATAAAATATCAGAAGATCTAAATAAAATAAAAAAAAAAAAAGAAGATTAAAACATGCGAAAAAAGAGGTGAAGAAGAAAATCACATATAAATAATAAGACCGGATCAAGTAAAATAAAAGTCAAATGGAAGATTAATCATTTGTCATAGAAAAAGAAACTAAATGCATACTTTAGAACTGCATTTCATCCAAATCTGATCATGAAATTTGTGTTCATACATGTGCAAGTTGAATTAACGTCGATAAACTTTCGAACAAAAAATATATACAAAAATTATTTTGAAAAAAAATTACATTCATAACTGGCATAATTAAATGGCGAAGAAGAGAACATAGCATGTAGATTGAAACAACAATTATCATAATTCAAAACAAATAACATTAATAACATACGGGGGAAGACAAAATCACCAATATTCAAAGAGCATTGCATATTCTGTAAAATTGGCTTGCAAAAAAATGATAATTGATAAAGAGAAATGCGGAAGTTGATTTATGCGAAGGATGAAAAAAAAAACCCAACAAAATTTGAAATGTAATTTAAATTTTAAAATTTAAAATTTTAAAATGAAACTGTGGATGAACATGAAGTAGAAAAAATAATAAAAAAATTATGAATTAATGAGCAGTGGAGAAATGGTAATTGGTGAAAAACTGTTGAGCCACGTGGGATAAAAAAGATTGAGAATTAGATAATAAGGGGATTCCATGTACTCCGTAATACATATATAAATATTTTAAATTATTTAAATATATTTCATGCTATAGAAATCCCATGTAATATGGGACTAGGTTTGATGTTTTTTAACCTTGTGGAGTGTGGTAGTGGTACAATCAAAATAAATCTTAAAATAAAATAGAAATTAACCTTACAAAAAAGGGTAAAGTAAATACTTCATCCGTCCCTTAGCAATTTGCATGACATACATATTGAAAAAAAAAAAAATTTGGTATTTTGTTAATTTTTTTTTTTGGGATGGAGGATACAGACTGTGAGGATGAATATTGTAATTGTGGAGATTGTGAGATTCTTTGTCATTTTAAGGGGTGCAAATTGGTAAGGAACTGACTATAAAGAAAAGTGTGCAAATTGTTAAGGGACGGAGTAAGAAATTATCGTCCGCCCATTGCGACACGTGTTCTTGGCCCAATAATAATATTTTATTTTAAAGTCTATTATAAGTACATTGGCCCATAAATGTAATTGGGCCCAACGGATACCAAATTTAGAAATAAAGTCTTTTTTTTTAAAAAACAAAATTTATTACGAATAAAAAGTTTATTATTCACCAACCATAAACTGATAAACATAATTATAAATTGTACAATAGTCTCAAGTCTCAATATATAAATTCTCCAACGTTTTAAGGGATAATAAAAGATAGAAATTATTATTTTTTGAAAAAAAATATCACAAGAATTTAAATCTAAAACTATACTGTCCCTTCTTAGGTTGTGCTTGGATGTAAAAAAAAATCTACTTTTTTTTTTTTTTCAAACTGACTTTTTTCAAAGAAATTCTCCATTTTCAACACTATTCATTCATATGTGTAGTACTATCTCAAAATTAGTACTCTAAATCTACAGTAAAAGAAAATAATTTTTTTTTTGAAGAAAAACTTCAAAAAGATCTTTCTGACAATCTCTGTTGCTTGTGTCAGTGTGAGGAATTGTTATTAGTTTACCATTCAAAATAAATTTGTGCGTAGTTAACTAAAAAATATATCAAAAAATAAACTTTTATATATAACAAATAAATAAATGAATGAATAAAAATTACTCAACTGGCGTTGTAGTTTTCTAGACACTCAAATGCATAAAAAAAACATATAAATAAACTAGCAAAAAAAATGTGGGTCTATCTGTATTTAAATTTGAAATAGTCGAAATACATTTTATTTTGCAGGAAATATATAAAAACAATAAAAATATTAGTTTCACTTTGTTGATTTTTTTTTTGACATATACACACGATAATAATTTGTGATACATGCTTTAATTTTTTTGTATGTAATGTAAACTTTATATACACAAATTATTTGGTGTATAGTGTGAATTTATTTGTTTTTACAATTATCAAATACAAATTAAATTAGGTAGTATTCTCCAAAAAAAAATATACAAAACCAAATCATCTTTTGTTTCTCTTGAAACAGAGCAAATCGACCAAATCAGTGCAGCAAATACACGCACAAACTCTGATTCACTCAATTCAGATGCCCATGCCCACTTACTTGCTCTCCAAAATCATCGAACTCAAAGATTTTAGCTACTCTACTCTTGTCTTCCCTCAAACAGTTACGCGTTCAAGGGGCTCTACAACGACATGGAAAAAGTTGAATTTCGCCTTGGAGTTATTTGTCAAGATGAAGGTTTTAGGAGTGAAGACTTGCAATTTCACGTACACGTTTGTTTTAGGAATCTAGAAGCTCGTGGCTACCTCGTTGATAACAATGTACTGGCGGTGTGGACAGATGTGTTTGGCGAGGAAGGTGTTTGATGAAATGTGTGAGAGGAATTTGGTGTCATGGAGTTCGAGAATATCGGGGTATTCGAAGCGGTGGAAATGTTTGGAAAAATGAGGGAGGAGGGAATGGAGCCTGATGAGATAACACTCTTGAGTGTGTGGCGATATAGGGGACTCGATTTTAGGGAATTCGATTGAGAAGCATGTAATGAAGAAAGACATGGAGCTTAATTCATATATTGGTTCTGCTTTGATTAATATGTGTGGCAAGTCTGGGAAAATTCAATCGGCGAGAAGGGTTTTTGATTGCTTAAAAAGGAAAGAAGTAGTCACTTGGAATGCCATGATTACTGGGTCAGTGTATCTTGTTTCAAATCTCTCTGTTTTTTTCGTTTTTCCGTAAAATTTAGTTTATGATGATTGTCAATATAATGTGAAACAAATATGCTCAAAATGGAGAATCAGGTGAAACTATCTCATTGTTTAATGCCATGAAGGAGACTGGGCTAGAACCTAATGAAATCACATTGATAGCAGTTCTCTCTGCATGTGCTTCAATTGGTTCTCTGGATTTGGGGATATGGATCGAGGAATATGCATCCAAGAGAAAAATTCAAGATAATGTTTATGTGGCTACAGCTTTAGTTGACATGCACTCGAAATGTGAAAATTTGGAATGTGCATCGAGAGTGTTTGAAAATATGCCTAAGAGGAACGAGGTTTGTTGGAGCACAATGATATCTGCACACACTTCTCACGGGCAAGCAGAGGAGGCACTCGCTCTATTTAAACAATATGGAATCACATTTATTAGTGTCCTTTCTGCTTGTGTCCATGCCGGTTTCTTAAGAGTACATTGAAGGAGTTGGACGATGAATCGGTTCTTGATTTAGAGGATAAATGTGGTATCGGTGGTGGCGTTGAAGATACGTATGAAGAGGATAGAGCCTCTGAGAATCAGCCTATCACCCCATGGACTACTTCTGTTGCTAGGTGATCTAGAAACTTCCAATCCCTCAGTTTAAGTTAGAATTTTCACAGTTTTGATGTTGATTTAGTGTCGTCCATTTGCACACGTACACGAGTCGTATGTGTGTTTTTACGCAAAATGTATGACGAATATAGCACTTGGTAGAACAAAGCAAGAGTAGATTATACGGTTGATTCCATAATGTGTTTTCTTATCCATACCTCAGTTTTGCAATGTCGGGATACTATTCTATGTGCTGAAAAGTTTTATTCATTTGATCAATGTGGAAATATTGAGGAATTGGAGATGGGATTCTGTTTATTTTATGAAATACTATATAAAATTTTAGCATGAATCACATTTTTGAAAGTAAAACATCTCTGATATATAACAATTGATGTTTGAATTCTACATTTGTCTAAAGCAGAACAGAGCAACTGGACAGGTCTCAGAAACGTTCATACGTCACATTCTTTACATAATAATTCGAACGTGTTTGCCAACAAACTCATTCATGAAAGGATTACCAAAGAATTAACCAACTAATTAAGTTATGAGTTTTGCAAAAAGACAAAATGAAGTTATAGAAAGCACTAAAAAATGTCGAAATCCAACAAACATAAACCAGCAGCGGAAGCATGTATTTCGGTCAGGGCGAAAGCTTCCCTTTCATTGCCCAGAGCAATTGCAGCCTGATCTTCCACAATTTCGAGATCTTTAAGCTGTTTTTTCAGTTTCTTCTTCAAAGCTTTATTTGGACGATGATTCTTATCGTGATCCCTTTTCGTTTCCAAGTACCTATCCTTTGCTTCAGTTTTCTTCAAAATGGAAGCAGCACGTTTTTTGTGCCAAGTCTTAACACTCGCCTTGGTTAGGGGATCCGGAATGTCATTTACCCCATCCCCTGAATGATATACACAATCGATTAGTGGGATGCATTACCTCCTTATTATTAGTGCCGAAAATCAAATCAAAATACTATTTGAATAGACTGATATGATAACCATATACTGGAGTTATCATTTATTTCGGAAAATTTTGTCGACAAACTAGTATTGTTTCTTAACATGTATAGCAGTTAATAATAATTGGAAAACCAGATGCTAATTGTGCAATAAAACCAAAAGAAAAATACCAAAGCGGAGTTCGTTTTCATTTTGGCGAAACCAAACCGTAAAACCAGAAACAACTTCGTTTTAGCAAAAACACAAATTATTTGTTGGATTAAATATTATCAAAATTTTGAAAACTCAAATCATATTTGGTTCCATTAAAGCTCGATTGGGATCTACTCGATTATTAAATGAGAAGGAACTCATCTGAAGAAGACGAAGAATATCGTCGGCAGTAAGGAGCGGCTACAGAAGATCCGCATTAAATGAGATCAGTGACTTTCCACTCTAAAAATAAGAGTGCAAGTACTATTAACTAAAAAAAAAAAATTTTTAGTACTAAAAGGTTCAAAATCATGCCTAAAAAGACAATACCCATTTTCTTTTTTTTATGAAAATTTTCTTCCTCTTAATTGAACAGAAAAAATAATAACATGAATATATGTATTTCAATTATAGTTTAATACATCCATATAACTAATTTAATCTTTAAAAATTCATTAGAATATTAAAATTTTCATATCAAAATTAAAAATTATATAAATTTACATATCTAAAAACAAAAAACTTTATATATTTTTGTCCAAAAATTTAAAAAATTACATATTTTTAGTCTCCATGTTCAACATGCATATATGCATGTAAACATGCATAAATTCATTTTTTTTAATGAAAATATGCATCTCCATCTACAAATCAGATTGAAAAAAGAATAGCATGCATAAATTTATTTTTTAATGAAACTATGCATCTACATATAAAACCAGATTAAAAAAAATCACAAACAGATCCAAATTCTATATCTAAACTCAGATTCAATTTTTTTTTTTAACAAATTCGTCTTCTTCGCCGCAGAACTCAGATTCAAACAAATTTAAAATACTTCAGTTTCAGACCATCCGTCTTCAACCCAACCAGACCCTCCATTTCCAGATCCACAAACACAAATCCAACAGATTCAAAAATGAAATCCACAACCCAAATTCAAAAAAAATCATCTACAAACCCAGATTCAAAATAAAAATAGCCTACAATCCAATAGGTGTATGCTCAATACCGCGTGTTCATGTTTTGCTATCTTTTGCAGCAAATTAAAGATAAAAGAGAAATAAACATTATTACGTCAAATAGATTTAAAGAAATAAAGAACTGATTCTTGCAATGTTGAGTGCAGATAAAGAAAAGAACCCATAAAAATATTGTTGTCTATAAAAGGCATCGCCTTCTTCTTCTTAAAAAAGAACAGATCTGAGAGCTTCAAAAAAAATTCGTCTACTTCAAACAAAAACCAGATCCTTCATGAAAAATTCAAACAAAATTAAAAAAAATTCATCACAAAGTCAAAAAAAATTCAGACAAAATTCATGATAATTCATCTTCAACTCTGATTCTTCGTCGACGCCAGTTCGCAACCGGCGTGTTATAGATCGCAACCGGCCCGGTTGCGCCAACGCTTTTGCTTCCACCTCAGCGGCGCCACACAGATCTGCAGAAGTCGCGGCCGTCTGGTTTATTGGTTTTGGGCCGGCCGCGGTGGGGGAGAGGGCGGGCGACGACCGCCGCGAAAAAAAAATGTTGGGGGCGGCGATTTAGGGTTTGGTAGGAAGAGAGGGAGAGAGAGAGATTTTTATTTTGTGTGGGTTTGTGAAAGACGGTGGAAATGAAAATGAGAGAGGGCAAGACAAAGAGGGTATTGTGGATATTGTATATGGGTTTTGGACCCAGGAGTATTTTTAATAGTATTTTGTATCTCTTAGTACTATTATGATCCATTTTAGATCTAGGAGTCTTTATTTCATGATTTTTCCTATTCCTCTCCCACCAATGATGCCTAAAAAAAAATACCAAATTATAAAATTAATTTTAAAGATTATTAAATAGTTAAATTAAATAAATAAAATATTTTTTTTTTTTTAAAGTGTAAAAAAAATTGAATTAAAAATAAATAAAATAATATAATTTTAGTATAATACAATTTAATTTAAATTTATAAATAAATAAAAATTATATCTCTAACCAATGCAATTTTTTTTATAATCCCGGTGCTTATTATATGGGATATTGATTTTTTAATATCTAGTAGTAATATATATATTGAAGAGGTTAAAAAAATTAAAGAATGAAAAATGTAAAGGAGGTAGAATTGTGGAATTTATATTTTATTGCTTATTTACCTTTATTAGAAGGAGTTATTTGTTTTAGTTTATTATATTATTTTAGGTGATTAATAAGCAAATTTGATATAATAGGAGAAGAAATGCATAAGTGGTGGTGGAAAGGTCATATAGGTTGCAGAGAATCAGAGATAAACTTGAATGAAGTGATAAGTCATGCAGAGAGAAAAAGGACTTGCAGGGCCATGTGGGTTGCAGATAAAGCCTGAAGCACCATGCTAGCTACTTGTCATAAAAACACTTACCAACAGTTGGGACTCCTTATGAAGAAAACCAGACTCTCTCGGAATTGTATACATCTCAAAGATTGTGTAGTAGTTGGCACTATTTAGAAAACAATAACTAAGACAATTGTAAATTTGTAATCAATAAAATATATTTATATTATTTGTACAACTTGAAGTATCCAGTTGAGCTCCAGCAAGCTCCCTCTTGTAAAAAAACATTATCTAAGTCTGCTCTGCATTAACAATTTTAAAATCTTGACCATGCAATTAGCGTTGTTTTTTTGACCACTATTTATTATGTAAGATGTTAACCACATTCCCTTGTTATGCTCTCGACAATACTTTTTTGACCACTCGACCGTGTTAACCACATTCCCATTCCCATGACAAGTTCTCCATTAATCGCGGGCGATTAATCAAGTGAGCGGTGGAGTTAGGTCAATTTGGCATTACGTTCGCCCCACAAACAGCAATGAAGGGCCAGGCTATGGCCGATTTCATGGTGGAATTGACATATCCTCAAATACCCGAAAGAGCTGTCGACCAACCATGACACATGTATGTTGACGGTTCATCAACAAGTTCAAGAGCCGGAGCGGGCGTGGTTCTCATCAACCCAACTCGACAAACTTTCACGACAGCCATCCGTTTTGATTTCCCAGCCACAAATAATGAAGCCGAGTACGAAGCTTTGATCGCTGGGTTACACATGTCTATGACAATGGGAATTCAGAGGCTGATGATTTATAGCGATTCTCAAATAATCGTATACCAAGTATTAGGCGAGTACGAAGCCCGAGGCGAACAGATGGCACAATATCAGCAACTAGCAAAGGAGCTGCTTGAACAATTCGAACAAGTTTACATAGAACAATTACCACGATTGATAATTAGTTTCACGATGCTTTTGACACGATTTGGCAAATGTTGGTAAGGAGTGACGAGCATGACGGACATTGTGGTCGTCACAACTTGTTCGCCATTAATTCCAAGAGTTGTGGTCGCCCATGTGATAAAGAGCAAAAAACCCGATGACTCAATTTTAAGTTACTTACAAAAAGGACTTCTCCCTAAAAATAAAGCACAAGCTACTCGCCTCAGACATAAGTCGCTCGTTATACTATCCTAGACGGACATTTATACAAAAGAAGTTTCTCACTTCCATTATTGAAATGTATTACTCCTGAAGAGGGTCATGTGGTTCTGGAACAGATTCATGATGGAGTATGCGGAAACCATACAGGTGGGCTTGTCTGCATATATAAAATCATCGAACAAGGTTACTATTGGCCTACTCTCAAAAAGATTAGCTCACAGATGTATGCCAAGATGTCATAAGTGTCAGGTACACGCCCCACTTATCCATAGCCCACCCGAAGAACTAGTATTTGTTTACAGCCCGTGGCCATTTGCTAAATGGGGAATCGATTTGATCGGCCTGTTTCCTACTGGAACATCGGGAGTAAAATATATTGTGGTTGCCGTTGATTACTACACAAAATGGGCGGAAGCTGAAGCCATTGTTAAAGCCACCGAACAAAGAATGTGGAATTTTGTTTGGAAAAATATCATTTGTCGTTTTGGGCTTCTCCAGTCATTGGTAAAAGATAATGGCAAACAGTTCGATGGAAGTGAATTCCGATAAAATTGTGCTCGTTGGGGCATAAAGAAGCATTAATCTACTCCGTATTACCCCCAGTCAAACGGACAAGTAGAAGTTGTCAATAAAATTATCAAGCATACCCTCAAGACTAAACTTGATAATTCCAAGGGGGGAGGATGGGCTGAAGAGTTACCAGGAATATTATTGGCCTATCGAACTACTTTCAGAATATCAACTACGGAAACCTCGTTTGCCTTGGCATTTGGTGAGGAAGCTGTTATACCGGCAGAAGTTAAGATTCTGAGCCATCGGACAATGACTTTTGGAGAGCACATCAACGACCAGGCACTCGCCCTAAGTGCAGACATGTTGGAAGAAAGAAGGATGGAGGCTGATTTCAAGAACGCCATGTATAAAAAAAGGTCAGAAAAGTTCTACAACTCCAAAGTCCGAACACGCAGGTTCAACGTGGGCGAGCTGGTTCTAAGACGAGCAACGGGGGTACCGAGTGGTGTGTTCAGACGAGCATGGGAAGGTCCATTCAGAGTTACAGAACATTTGTTAAACGGGGCATACGATTTGGAAGACCTGAATGGAGTGTCGTTGTCCTATTCGTGGAATGCGTCAAATTTGAAAAAGTATAATCAGTAATGATGAGCACAACTGTAATAGAATAGCAACGTGTTGCGAAGCATTTTTGTTTGTTAAGTTCTTCTAGTTAAAGCCTATCAGAGGTCGCACCTAAGCCGGACGACCCGAACAAAGACGAACGAGCAGAAGTTTATGTTCATCTGACGAAACAATTCGTGCTTAGATACCCGCAGTAAAGCGAGTGATGGGTACACAGTCGCAGCTAAATAAGACGACTAGTACTTACAGATACCCGCAACAAAGTGAGTGATGAGTACGGGGTCGCAGCTAAATAAGATGACCCGAGTAAGAATAGTGATCGCGGCTAAATAAGACGATCACGAAACAAGAAAGGGGGGGTTGCACATAAGTTATGCCATCTTGTCCCAGCTAAATAAGACGATCAATCTGATTGCATCTCAATAAGACAATAAAAAAACCAAAGAAGTCAGGTTGGAACATAGACACATATCATGTTTGAATTCATTCAGAAGAAAAGATGGCATAAACTAGGAAGCAAAACAAACATCAACTGTTCATCAGCAACAAAATTCATCCTCCACTATCAGGTTAGTGGAGATTGTTCAACAATCAAATTCAATGGAAACAACAAAATTGTTCAACAAACAAGTTCAACAAGACAAAAATTACATGGTAGTTCAGATAAATTGTTCAGCAAAGCAAAAAGCAAAATTAAGGAACAAATTTATTATTGGGGGTGGGCAGAAGAGATGTATCGAAAGGTGTTGCCCGTCGCTCTCGGGTCCTTTTCAAGAAGAACTCCCCATAACCATCAAGCCTCGCCTTTCATTTTGAGCAAAGAAGTTCTCGCCGACTTCGGTGGACCACTTTGCTCGCCTCGCTTTTGATCCAACCCATGCTCGGCTAGGCAAGCTTGGTCGACAATACCTTCAACATCCGCATCCGAACCATCTTCCTCATCCAAAATAGGATCATCAATCTCGATCCCATTAGGAAGATTAGAGAAATCGCACGGATCAGCCAAATCTGATATTGGAAGATTGCGATCTGAGGGGTTATCGATCAGGTACTTCTCGAGATGGGTTACTGAGTGGGTAACTGACGGCAGGCGAAAGTGTTTGTCCGCGCGAATCGGATGGCATTTGCAAAGGCGATATATATCGAGAAATTGGACATGGAATCAACATACTCCTCGGTGTGTAATTTTGAATTTTCAAGACCCAGACGAGTGTTGGTCTCTTCAGCAGTGAGGAGTTGTTGTTCGAGCAGAGTTTTCTCACATTCTGTAGTCTCGATGCGAGTTTTGAGTTTCCGGAGCTCAACGTTAGCTTTCGTCTGAACTCTCCTAATGCCACCTCTTCCCGATTATGTGCAGCCCTCCCGAGCAAGTCCTAGCTCCTCTCTCGCCTTCATGGCGAAAGATCTTCCCGAGCTTGACGAGTATCCTCTTGAGCTTTACAAGCCTCTTCACGAGGATACTTGTCCCCGAGCCAACTTCATTTCATCCCGAAGTTTTGGTCACCTGCTCACCTTCTCTTCAAACTCGTAATAAGAGCCAATGAGTTGGCATGAAGTTAATCGACTTCAAGATAAGCTTTCTCAAGAGAACCAAAGATTGGTCATGGCGACTAGCCAAGTCGCATGGTTTCCAAAGGTGTTGGACCCTTAGTGGCTTCTTCGAGCTCGATGAGTCCATGCTCGAATGGGAGTCTCGCATCGCTTCTCGAACATGCTCGAAGGCTGGAATGTTCGCGGACACTGTGGAGAGCGAAGAATAGTCCTTCAACTCGCATCGAGGCGACATAACTGCTCAACCCGCATGATCACCCGAGCAAATAGACACGATTAAACGACCAAATAAGATGAAACAAAGAGGCACTCCAACAAATGAGCAAACGTGATTGTTCACCCGAGCGTGATCCCATCCCATAAACGATTTGTCCCTCGAGAACGGGTTGAACTCAAAGGGTCCGTGTTCGGGGCCACGCAGAGGTGGAGTAGACGCATCGACCTCCATTTTGATGATTTGTGTGGATCGGACCAACCACGTAGGCAGCTTATTCCGTCGCTTCAAAGAAAGGGGGTCGCCTCAATAACATCGATGCTCGCTTGAGCTATCGGATTTTGTTCGTCAGTGCCCTTCGATCTCTTTTTGGCGGAGCTTGGTCGCCGATCCTCGCTGACAGACGAAGTTGTCCTCTTCGCCGACTTCGACTACCTCGTCCGGGCGCTGGCCGGTCGGTTCGCTTTTTTTCACTGGGCTCGTCTCCTCGATTTGTTTCGGCCGAGCATCTCTCTCGGCTTGAATTCGAGCAAGCTCTTGAGGTCTCTTAGTTTGAGCTATTTCAAGATATGCTTCGATGTGCTTACAAAGAACAAAGGACGGGCGAGGAAAGCTATAGACACAAAAATTTATTAAGAAGGAAATACAAACCAGGAACAAAGGGCACAACATATTTTGCAAAGAGTAAAAACAATCCTTACCAAATGGATTGATGGCAACTAAATGGTGAGGGACACGAACAATCCTCCTTCTTCTTCTTTTGATCGCCAAGATTCAACGTCTTCACCGACCGCTTCTGAATATGGCTCAAGATCAATTTGCCGACTTCTTTGAAATAACCGTCGTTTGTCTCTTTGTCCGTTGCTGCTTGAATTCCTGAAATTGAGAATAAGTTAAAATCAGTTCATTGTGAAGAGCTCGGGCCCAATGATGAATACAAAGCGGCCCAACTGGGGGGTATTGTTGTGATCGATACAATTACTCGATTAATTTATACACGTCGGAGAGACACGTGTATCGATAAATTATTAAAATAACCATGTCAGCTGGAGAGTTGTTCGCCCAGATAATAATTCAAGTGTGCTCGCTTTGGTGTGCTCACTTTACCAACCATACGAATATGCTCGCTACAAGTATGCTCGCTACAAGCATGCTCGCCACAACTATGCTCGTCTTGACAACAGTACAAGTGTGCTCGCCTTGCCGACCAAACAAGTTTGCTCGGTAAATCTGTCAAGTATTATAGTCATTCTTATATGCTCGTTAAGAGCAGAGCTCCAGTACAAAATCAATATGGTCAAAGGAGCGAGCAGAGCGATCGATCGAACAAAAGTCGATATAAAGGGCGTATGACACAAAAGCCAAGTCACTAATTGAACCATCTGGACGACAAAAAGAATGTCTTACAAGCAAGTAAATCCGAAGGTCAACCAGGAAGACGAAGTTAAAAACGTGGCAGCATCACATGAGTTCTTGCAAGACACGAAGTCTCCAGCTCATGCTTGCCAAACCAAATTTCATGCTTGCTTGTCAAGATAAATAGAAGAAAAAAGAACAAGAGACAGGTTCAGAAATTTTCCGTTCAGAAATCTTCCATAGGAGCTCAGAAAAATTCCCTAGCACTCGCACATTTACTCTCCAAATCATCATCTTTCATAGAAGTTTTCCCCATGAGAAGTATTGTGTACTGTATATGTAAATCTCGCAATATGACATCCCTGACTTGGAATGCCCCCAGAGTAGTAATTTCTTGACAAACTGGGTCAACAAATTCCTGTTATTTACCGTATATCGTACACATACTTATTTTGTTTGTGAGTTGTTATCAAATTAGCCACATAGAATTCTCATAAAAAAAGGACTCGCAACACTCTAACCAATGCAAATTTTTTTTATAATCTCGGTGCTTATTATATGGGATATTGATTTTTTAATATCTAGTAGTTATATATTGAAGAGGTTAAAAAAATTAAAGAATGAAAAATGTAAAGTAGGTAGAATTGTGGAATTTATATTTTATTGCTTATTTACCTTTATTAGAAGGAGTTATTTGTTTTAGTTTATTATATTATTTTAGGTGATTAATAAGCAAATTTGATATAATATGAGAAGACATGCATTGGTGGAAAGGTTATATAGGTTGCAGAGAATCAGAGATAAACTTGAATGAAGTGATAAGTCATGCAGAGAGAAAAAGGACTTGCAGGGCCATGTGGGTTGGAGAAAAAGCCTGAAGCACCATGCTAGCTACTTGTCATAAAAAACTTACCAACAGTTGGGACTCCTTATAAAGAAAACCAGACTCTCTCGGAATTGTACATCTCAAAGATTGTGTAGTAGTTCGCATTATTTAGAAACAATCACTAAGACAATTGTAAATTTGTAATCAATAAAATATATTTTATATTATATGACAATTATGATTGTATCCAGTCCAATAAGGGTAGCAGCAAGCTCCCCTTCAAAAGCAAATCCTGTGCCAAGGTTGATAGAGAAACCACCCAATTAGTTACCATTATGATCTCTGAACAGGCCACCACCCTTCAGAGGACCTGGAGCACCAAAAACACTTGCATCAGTGTTGCATTTGACCCATCCAGCCTGGGGCTTGTGCCATTTCACACTGATCTGCTGAGGTTCATTTTTCAGTCTGGGAACAATCTCAAAGGCATCTAAAACATCTGTGTTATCCATAGCAGTGCTGAAGCCATGATGCATGCTATTTAATTCTCTCATATGGGCCCAAATCCTGGTGTGGATAACAGAATATGGGAAGTTTCTGTCATCAAACAGAGCCATGTTTATGAAATGCCAAACCATCCACACATAAGTAACAATTGCATACTTCCAGGCCCCCTGGATCTGGGGTCCTATCTGCATAGTTAATGCCTGCAGCAGGAAAGAATTAAAGTCAGTAAATATAGTGAATGGGAAAAGAGAAAATGTGACAAATGGACAAGAAAAGAGGGAAAATAAAGTTGCAGGAGAGGAAGAGATGATCAGCATCTTCCTCTGTATTGTGACAAAGGGAGCACCAGGAGGGGCCGTAGTAGCCCCAATGGTGATAAGTTTATTATGCAGCGTTTTCCAAATAGTAGTGGACCTGCACACAGGAATATAAGATTGCCAGATCCAGCTACCCCAATTGACTTCAGGGTAGTGTGGACTTAACATAGTATAGGAAAGATTGGAAGAGAGGGTGTCATGTGGAGACATCTCCCAAATTCTAACATCAGTAGTGTCCTTGCTAATATCATAAGTAATATCAGGATATATAATACAGAAATCAAACTCAATATTCCAAGCCCCATTATCATAGTAATGCTCAACAAGTACAAACAAACCAAACAAAATAAAATATACTAACAATCAAACATCCACAAAAGTAGATTCATTCAGGAATATGCTCGATATACCCAATTTGGGTACCCTGACTCATTTTGTCAGGCTTTTCTGTGAAGTGTGTGAAAGCTGTGGCAAATCTCGAATAACTAATATATTTCTTCGTATGCATTCTCATAACAATACTCCCTCCCTCGAAAGATCCTTGTCCCAAGGATAGATTGATGACGGAAAGCTTCGAGTTACGAAGGCGGTATCTAGTTTCCACTCTTGTGTTCCCCAGCGAATCTTAAGAACGTGTCATATATAGCTAAGTCTCCAATTATAGTGCTGTGTCAACTCTTTGATAACTATCGTTTTGTTACCTCTAAACAATGCATCACCTGTTAATATGTTTTTGAGCTCATACTCCCTGTATTGAGAAAAACTTACTAATTTGTTTAACTGTAGTTCTGCTTCTTGAATTCATATGTTGAAAGTCTTGTCTTTTTGGGGAAATTTCTTGAACTACATCAAAGAGATTCGAGTCACAAGATGTTCTTGACTATAAAGTTAGTTATTTTAATACATTCATATATGATCATCTGGTGCAACTCATCTGTGCAGAAGTCAGCTGAAGACCAGAAATCGAAGGATGTGCAGTTAATGGTGAGGGAAGCTCTAACCTCAAAGAAAGAGCACAAAAAAGAATTAGAAGCTAGATTTACTGAATCTCATGATCACAGTGATGAAGATGAGACTAGCTTTGATGCACGAATGCGCCAGCAGATACTAAGAAGAAGGCAGGAACTAGGAGACATGCCAACTAAGAAAGAGTTACGCGATGGTGAGTACACATTTTGTTGAACTTGACCTTATGTGCTTATTCAACTTGACAATTTTTTCGCTCAGAAACTTTAGAAAATTGATTTTCCATTAATATTGTTGGTGGATTATCTTCTTCAGAAACGTGTGTTATTTCACTGTCTTTATTCATTGTTCTTTTCCTGACTGGACATGAAACTTTAATAATCTAAACTCATGTTTTACATGGCAGAGCATGCAGGTTCTCGGAATCGTGCAGTATCTCCACCAAGGTATGATCATTTTTTTGCATTTATCCTATTCAATTAGGTTAAAGATGGTGTACCTTATGCCTTTTCATATTGAGCTTCACATTTTCAAAGCCAAACAATGCATTACTTTTAATGGTAGTCCGTGTAAAGGTTCGTACCTATGATTTTACTCCAAGGAACAAAAAAACCTTAGTGCTACAAAAACAGGAATTAATGTTATCCATGGCTTATTAGTTACAATTAATGTTATATTCTACCAAGTACCATCTTATCTACATGTATTGAAGAAGCTAATTGGTGCTCTTACTTTTGCTCACAATCACAGATATCTTATTTTTTCGAAGATAAAAAGAATGGTGTGGTTGAACTAAATGGCCTATGGGGCAAATCGCTACTTCTCTCAAATTTTGAGGTACAAAGCCAAAAAATTTCAATATGAGATTTTAATGGTTTTATATGTGTACTCTGTGATCTTAAATAAGTAATACTGAAGATATAAGGTGAGCGTATAGATAAGAAGTATATGCTTCATTCACATTCAATTCTTCAAATATGCATTAGGGACAAAAGACAAATTTTCTCAACTGTATACGACTCTTATAAAAAGATTTATATACTCCACTGGAGGTCTATGAGTTAAAATGTACTAATGCAACAATCCACCATAAAACATTAATTAAAAATAGGTTGGTCTTTTGCCATATTGTACTGTTTATTTGGGTATGATCTTGCTGTCCTTTTATTTCTAAATATGTGATTGAAATGATTGTTGAAGATGTTCTCTAGTAATGAGATCATGCTTATGCGTCTTCACATGGTGTAGGATCAATATTAGGAACTTATCATGTTCTCTGATATCATTCTTTTAAAAACATGAAATATAGGGTTGACAATGTGATTGTTCTCTTATGTATAAAAACAGTGTATTATATAATGCGGATATTTCAAAACTCATCTCTGAATTGTTTTTTCCTATTTCTTAGTGCAGGTGAATCGTATTGCCCATATTAGTTGAAAGAGCCCTCTACCTTGTATAAGATGGGAGCCAAATCAACAGTGGGGATTGCATCTGCAAATCATACACATAAATATCGATATAATTTAAAAATTAGTAGAAATAATAATTTCATTTAAATAAAAAAGTAATGATTAATATTGAAATTAATGTAAAAAATAGTGAAAATAAAATACACATATTTAGAACTTATAAAATAATACACAAAAGAATTTAAAAAAAAAATTCAAGTCCTTGGAGTTTTAATAAAAAAATATATTTTTTACAACTGTCTGGCACACAGCTTCGGTTTCTTCTATAGTACCCAGAGCCCCAGCCTTTTGAAAAAAACTTGTTCCAATCAAATTTTGTTGCTATCATTTCACAATTTATGATTAAATTTTAGACACGAAAAATTGTAAATGTTACAATTATTGAAACTGTTACAAAATAAAAAATAAAAAAAAGTAACAAGATATTTTATTAAATTATCTTAAATTAATTAAAGAGAAATTAAAAAAAGAATATTAAAAATTTAGAATCTTAAAGTAAAAGAAACACAAAATAAAAGAAAAATTAAAATAAGCATAAAAAAAGTGGTGTTGGGGCCGCTTGGGGGTGCTGGGCGATATTATATTATATTTATATATTATATTGTATTTCTCTTTTTTTCTTCGGGGGTGTGTGTAAACCAAACCCTAAATCTGAAAATGCACTGCCTCACCATATACTGATACTAGCTGTGTGAAGACTTGAATGCTCTTTCAAATCACACTATAAACTGATATATTGATTTGAATGCTCTTTCATATAAACATATCAATAATTTACAATGGAGAGACAAGTCTTCTATCCGGAGAGAGGTAAAAGTTATCTTATTTTTCATATAGAGTTCAAAATATTCTCTAAAAAAATTTCATTCCCCAATAGAAAATCAAATGTTATTGTTGGAGTTTCTGCAGTGATGTATTATTACCACTCGATAGGAAATCACGACCGGAGCGGAGCGAAGCAGTCATCGGTACTATCTCACGCATTAAATGAGATAATTTTTCACGGGAGCGGAGCAGAGCAAAACAGTCATTAGTACTATCTCACGCATCAAATGAGATGATTTTTCCTATTCCTCCCACACCAATGATGCCTACAAAAAATATCAAATTATAAAATTAATATACGGACCAGCAAAATTAGGGTATAAATTTAATCATTAATTAATCTATTACTAATATTGAATTCGTATCACTATCAAAGATAAGAAAAACATTAAAATTTTCAAAAGAAAGACACTAAAAAATAATTTTCAGATCTGAAAATATTAAACCTATAAAGCAGATGAAGTAGCATTAAAACATATATGCAGATTCAATACAAAACTAATGAAAGGAGAATATCCAATTTAAAAGCAACAAATCAGATCTAAACAACAGATAATTCATTAAACAAATATGAAAATTCAATTTAAAACTAAAAAAGGAATATTTTAATTTTTTTTCATGATCCACCAAACAAATCAAATACCATAATAATTTTCGGTCAAATCGAACGAACAACAAACAACAACTAAAGAAATTAAATATAAAAGCAAAAAAAAAAAAAAAAAAACATTTACGGTGCTGCGCAGGGCGGCGCGGAGGAGGGCCTGCGGTGCGGCGGCGTGGGGCTGCGTGAAGGAGTGCTGTGGGCGGCGGACGAGTGGCCTGCGGTGGTCGTGGTGCAGGATAAAGTGTTTTTGGTTGGCTTTAGAGACGCTGCGAACGGCTGTGAATGGAAAGAGGAGAGGATGGAAAAGATTAGGAGGAGGGATGTAATTGGTTTAATATTTATGCAGGTGAATTTTCTAATGTGGGCTGGGTTGATGGGCTTAAAAATCAAATGGGCTGTATTGAAAGGATGACTGCCTTAGCTTCAAACTGCATTTAACTTTATATTATATTATAAGACTCAGATATTTTGTTATATTATATTTTTTAACTTTAAAATATTAGCCAACAACGTGACACCAACAAACGGGAATTTTCTCCCATTATTAATGCTTTGTTACAACTTACAATCATTGCCTATCACATTCACTCCTCGGCACACGGATCACGAATTTTATTTGTTGGAATGAAATAAATTCAGTGTACTCTATTTCAAATTTAAATTTGGAGGATTTAAAACATATCATCTATCATATCCTTTAACTGCACCCCTTTTTTTTTGTGTAACTCTTTGAATTAAATTCATCCCACCAGAATCATCTTTTATTTAATAAAAAAGAATATGTAGTAGTATTTGAGAATATATTGCAATTTTTTACAATCATTTTGTAAAATAATTTTTTAAATACTACAAAAAATGGTTAGCAAATACTTTAGATAACAGTTTTTTTTTAAAGAACTTTAAGGCTCCAATTGAATGAATGAATTTGAAATTTATGAATTTCACACACAAATCATCACTTTCAATGTATTTATAAATACTTAGATTTGATAAATTAATTTAAAATGGAGGATCTGGATTTATTAATAAAAATCTCTATAAATCACCCTTCCCCTTCAAAAATTCACTAAACTCTCACATTTAATTATTTATAAATTCATTTAAGAGTATAATTTATGCGTGAAATCCATATATTTTCAAATCTATCCATCCAAATGAAGCCTAAAATTCATTTTAAAGTGGTCAAATAAGACTGATTGAATTTTCTTTCTTTCTTCATATTTTAAGTATTTTCATTATCAAAAAATATCTGTAATTACAATAGAGATTTAAAAAACAAAAATAACGACGCATTAGTTATAAAAATATTACTCCACACAAAACAGATGAATTAATTCATGATTATATATTAGTTGAATAAAATTAGGTGCACGAGTACACTGTCGTATCAAACAGCTGTATCTCCACCTCTAGCCAGTCTGTAAAATTCGGGCAACTGCCCGTTACAACCTAGCTGCCCGTAAACCAAACATACGGGCCTTAAGGCCCAATATAAGGCCCATATCCACCACCCTACTTCCCCCTTTATATAAAGCATTTGCATACTCTGATCTCTCAAAACTGCCGCACTCAATTCACTTCACACAAAACATTCTTCGCTGCTTTCGTATTCACGCTCATAAACACGCAGAAGATACCAACAATGTCGATCGCTCAATCCAAGGCTCTGCTCGTTGCTGTTGCGATAGTCGCCATTTTCGCTCTCATCGGTTCCTCAGCGGCTCAAGAGGCTCCGGCGCCTGCGCCGATGTCGTCAGCCGGAATTGCGTCGCCGTCGTTCGCCGTCGGTTGCGCCGTCGCGTTTGTTTCGTTCGTCTGTGGTTCTGCGCTAAGGATCTGAGAGATTTGTGTTTAGGGATTTGTGAAGTTGATTTGTGTTTTGTGCAGATATATTTGGTATTTTCTTCGATGTAGAAGTATTTTATATATTCTTTATTGTTTTGAATTAGTGACATTTTTTATGTGGATTTTATAATACTTTTGCGAGTTATTCTTTCTTCATTTTTTTTAATTTTTATGATAGATTTGAAAATATAACTATAATTTGAAATTAAAAAACATACTAGAATGGTTTGATTTTGCACTTAAATGAGCTAAAGGCAATTCTTGAATTTACAATACTCCAAACTCGATTGTGCACTTAAATGAGCTAAAAGCAATGCTTCTTGAATTTACAATACTCCAAAACTCCAATGTTTCTCTATGAATAATAGAGCATATATTTTGTCACAAATTAATTGAGGAGTAGTAAATTTTTGCCATATCTTATTATTTAAACAAATTATTCTCACATAACACCAAAAATAAATGAATACTACCCCATTATTGATTGGCACGCACATGCAATTGATGGTATGGTTTGACATAATATCTTTGGCATGAATCATCACCATAAGAAATTGTCGGTGGTTGATTTTTTCTATATTATAGATAAAATTCCTACTTTTTTCCTTTTTCTGAAATCAGAGTCGAAGAACTTGTGTTCAACCGTTGAACTAATTTTGTGCACGATTTTGGTGCATTCTCTACATTGATTATAGACTCACTATAAATATTCTTATTATTGACTCAATCACACTTAACTTAGAACATGTTTGTTACCATGAAAAATAAGGGATATAAAATCATTTTTTGTTGTTTAAAGCGTTTGTTATTATTGATGTTATTACTGATGTATTTTTTATCCCGTCGAAAGCTAGTACTCTATTTTTTTTTTCATTTTGATTGGATTACCATATCACCTTCTATGCGGTATTACTAATACCAAAAACTATTTTTTGAATTGTCATTTTATAATACATTTTAACAAACATGTGAAAAAAATATTTATTAACATACATTTTCGCTCTCATCCAAAAAATATCAAATAAACGGATCCGGCGCCCTCATTGTTCTAATCTCATATCACTAAATAAACGGACATGATCTCATATCCCCTCTAATCTCATATCACTAAATAAATGGGTTCTTAATATGTTTACTAATTTTAATAATTTAGCGGTATAAGTAAACTTTAAATTCATCCAATTTACTTTCAAATAAGTTCAAAATGAGACTGATCAATGAATACGAGACACTTTCAAATAAGTTCGAAATGAGGTAGTCCGATTTCAAGCATTGAAATAGATATTTAAATTAATTTGCTTTGAATTGAAACTTTAAAGAGAAAGACACCCTAAATGAGATTGTCTCATGTATAATATTGTGCTCCATTCACATGTTAGAGTCATATTCCTTTAAAACATAAATAGATTAAAATTCTTTAGATACATAGATAATAGTACTCCCTCATTTTTTTTAATAGACGTCATTCTGGAATTTTTAAGACAAATTAAGGACATATTATTTTTCAAAATTAACTTTAATTTATAATATTTAAATATTATTAACAATAAATACTATTGGTTGAAAAATTAAACACACAACACATTTGTAGAAATTTGAAATTTAAAATTATAATGTTATGGGTAAATATGAGATAAAAAATAAAATATAATCATGGTTTATTTTTGGGGAGTTACTAATAAATGAGTTTATAAAACACACTATTATTTTTTTAATTTTCAATTTTTAAATGTTTCTCCTAAGACAAAAAATTAATAGAGCAAATACTTAAATACCCTTAATCAAATTTTGGAATATTTGAATTTATTTTTTTTCATTTATTTACTCTCCCTCTAATTGAGCAAAACACACATTACTCCCAAAACTAAAAATTCTACCCCATTGATAAACCCAACACTATAAATACAAATAATCTTGCATTATTCAACAAAATATTTGGGCAAAAAAAAAAAATTAAATCACCATTTGTTGGCATTGCACACCAATAATTGGTATAATCAAATCAATATTGATTGTTGAATCATTTAAATTGCTGGTGGTTGAAAAAAAATTATTATAGAAAAAATTTAAAATTATAGATTTTAAAATCAAAGACGAAGAACTTTTTAAAAAAAATTCAGCCGTAGATTTTAAAGTTTTTTTTCCCACTTTTTTAATTTTAGAATTTATATTTTAAATCAGCCAAAAAAAATTACATATTCTAAATTATTATCCTAAAGCGAAAAAAAAAATTATCACACCACTAAAAAAAATCTGATTTTTTTTTTTAATCATCTGTCATTTTATTTATTTATTTTTTTAATAATAATATTATTAACCTAACAAAAATTATTATTGACACCCCAAAATTTTTGCCGTTCCGTAAAAAATAAAATTTAGATTCATCCATATTTTGCACATTTATGCAATATTAAAATTGACCTATTTTTTATATTAATTACTTAGTAACCAAATTCCCTAATATAACGCCTAGTTCAAATTTAGATCTGTTAACAAAATATGTATTAAAAGCGTCTTTAAATGATCCTAACCAATACAATAATAATAACGCCCTACCAAAATTATAATGTTAATTAATTGAAATGACCGATTTTAACACATATATCTCTAAAAAATTAATTTTATAATTATAAGGGTTATGTCAAGAATAATATTTACTGCAAACTATTTTTGAAAGAATTAATACACCAAGAAAAATAGTATTTTAAGCAAATTTCCTTTAAAAATAATTCAATAGATTAAAATTCATTATATACATAGATAAAAGTATAATATAAATAAAAGAGATATATTTAAGATGAATTAATTCATACAAAATTTTACTTTGACTTGAAATGTTATCCACGCTTGATGAAATAGATATTTAAATTAATTTGCTTTCAAATTAAAACTTTAAATAAAAAATGAGAATGGGAAGGCTTTTCAGCAGAGATTCATGGCCTTCGAGTGCTTTTTTTTGCCATCAATTCGAAAAATGTAAATTTAAAAATTTTGTTTTTTATCTTTAGAAAATTTAATAAAAATAAATAAATAAATGCATTTACTTTTTGGATTTAGATGATTTTATTGCATTAAACACGCCATTTTCTTACAGAAATATCCATGGATAGGTAACCTTTGAAAATGTTTCAATTCTAATCAGGAGATCTCTAAAAATAAAAAATAAACTCCTTTTTTAACATTTTTTTTGCATCAACATATGAAATGTATAGATTTTTTGATTTATTTAAAAATGAATTGTTTTTGAATAAAGAGCTATTTGTCAAAATGTTTAAAAAACGGATAATGTATGTATTTTCAGTATATATATATATATATAAAAAAAAAGTTATTTTAAATTGATTTTCTGAATAAATAAACATTTTACAAAATTAATCAATTAAAAATAATAGAAAACCCAAAAACAATTGGGTTAATTGCATAAAAATGTATAAGTATTTCTTTAAATAAGTATTTTTAAATTTACAATACGATACACGAACTAATATTTACCTGTTAATGCTAACAAACAGTTAATTCATACATCAAATTGCAAATTTTAAAAAGGCATATTATAAATAAAAAACACGCAGAAAGACAGTGATTTTTTTATGCCATTAAATGTAAAGATGTAAATTATTTTGTTTTTATATCTATTAGAAAAACCAGATGATTTAAAAATAAATAAATGAATGAATTCGTTATTGGAGGTAGATGATTTTATTGCATTAAACAGAAAAATAAGCAAAATTTATAATAAAATTACAGAAATACACGCATTTTGGGAAATTCCACCAATTTCCTCAACCACATATTCTGCTCTACTCTGAGTCTGACTCCATATTTCCCATTGCCTTCAATCCTCTTGGTCTCTGAAACATAAACTCCTTTTATAAGTTTTATTACATGCTTTAAAAAGCTACATATAAAGATATATAGATTTAATTTGATTTATATAAATATGAAAACCAGTATTTGAATAAAGAGCTATTTGTCAAAATATTTAAATTATGACTACTACTTAGAAACATTTTATAAATATTATTCAATTAAAAATAACTGAAAATAACTATTATTTGAAAAAGAAAAGGGGGGAATTTATTGGGTTAGATGAAAATTAAATTGGTAGTACCTTCTTGGAAACCTTCTTCTCTCTGACCTCATACCGTTCAAGTGTCAAATCGCATAGCCAAGCACCTGGACTTACCAACTGCAAATGCAAAATAAGAATTAATTACGAAAATAACCACTTTCAAATGTAACAAATTAGTATAAGATTCATCTATTTATATGCCACATAAATTCTATTTTAATTTCATTGTAAAATCTAACAATATGTCCATATCATATTTGAACCCAACACAAATACAAAACAAAAAACAATTTCCTGTCATAAATGTCCTATTTTATGTTTGGTTAGCTGTCACGCACTCCCTCTCTCCTCCCACTAAACAAAACAAGAAATAGAAAGAAAAAAAATACTATGCCTATTTTGAGCTCTAATTGAATAGTTGGATCACTTTTTTTTTTTTTTGAAAATGTTGAGACCTAGCTTTAAAAAAAAAAAAAATTAAAACAAATGTACTTCTGAGGTAAAATAATTGTTTAAAAAACTAAGGACGTTTACAATTTTAAAGAATAAAAAATTATTCCTTACTTTTCCATGCCCAAATTAAGTACAATTTTGTAAGTAACAACAAAGTTCAAAACACATTAAATAGTAGTAATTATTTTTTCTAAATTTTGAGAAATATAGGTGATTATTGTTTAAAACTTTAAAGCAAGATAAGGATAAAAGATGCGACCAAACAATAATTGCAATTTCTACTTTCTTAAATTCTCAAATAGTAAAAAGGACATATGCAAGTTGCAAAACCACTATTCGTTTAGTCACAAGCCAAATAGTTAAATTGTTGAAAGACGTATTATTGCCCCAACCTCAAATGAGTTTTTACTTTTTTTAGCTACATTTGAAACTTAAAATTGCCCCCCACTTAAATATTTATTCATTGTAAAATAAAATTTATATCAGAATTTTAAATATAAATTAAAATTAAAATCTTATCTTATCAATTAATATAATTATATTTATAAATTAAAATTATAATATTAAATAATATAGATACTATTTTATAATAATAGTGATATTATTTTATAAATGTAATAATATTAGTTTCATACTATGAATAAATTTTGCGGAAGAATTTGTAAAATATTTATTATTATTACATTTACCACTTATATAGTATTTCATAACATCATTTAATATTAAATCTAATGTTGATGAATAAAATAATATTTAATTGAGAATTTTCACCAAATCCTACGTCTTATCTAGCCAGCCTCATATGACTCCATCTCCACGTTAATTAGTCAATTTTTTCCAACGTCTATTTAATAAGACGACCTACATGGATTTGAAACATAAATAACTAGTTTTCCTTAAAAGGCGTGAAATTTATAAATTAAACTCTAAACGCTGTTTTATTCACTCTTTTATTTGCTTTCAGAAAAAATCACACTTTTATTAAGGTAGTTTATTTCTTAGTGCAAACTTTTCGACAAACCTTATACCGTGACCAACGAAAGCATGTACGTGTGTGTTTTTTTTTTTTTGGAAAATAGATTTTTAACAATTGATAAATTAAAGAGTCATAATTATTTTTGGTCATGTATTAAAATGAATCCAAAGCAAACACAACGCTCATACATGGAAAGTCATCCCTATATGCTTCTATATTCCTCACCACAAATAAAACCCTTTTGTTTTTCCTCTTATATAAATCGATGTTCTATATATCTCAATTTTAATTGATAACATAAAAAAACTCTTTGTAAGATAAGGAAATCACCATTTTAATACACCCAAAACAAGAAATCAAACATTAAATAAAATGGCGTACTAATTCCATGATTGAAAATAAAACAAAGAATAAGCTCAACAAACTTACATTGAGTGTGCGCTGAATTAACTTGGCCCTTTTCTTGGGCCTTTGAGGGAGCTTGGACCCTTTAATTGCCATAAAGTCCTCTTCTTTCTCCTTATTTGTCAAACCGATCACAAACTTCGGCGGCCACATGGCGGCGATTGTGTCCCCGCCGGAAGATGACCCGCCTTTTTTACCATCGTTGGCCATCTCCGACGACCCAGAACCACCACCTCCGCCGCCTTGTTGATGATGGTTCCCATTTTGATGGCTAGTATTATTATTATTGTTATTGCTACTACTCTTGATATTATTATGGTGGTGGCTACTATTATTATTATTGCCGGCGGCGCCACCACCTCTCTTCTCTCTCTCCCCCGTCTCCGGCGACGTTAACCCCCTATGCCCTCTCATACCAAGCGAACTATCTGAATTCCTGAATTATTATTCACAAAACATGCATCATCATCACTTCAAATCTCATGTATATAATAAAGATCATGAATTATATAATTAGTCAAATAAATAAGTACTGCAATGACTGAAATGGACTACCCAAAAAAGGTTATATTACTAAAAAAATTGAATAAAAAAAGAGTGAAAGTAAAAAGAGAAAACTCAAGGGTAGGAGTAAAATTACAGTACTAGCCTTGTGGGGTATTGTTTTTCAGCCTTTGGATCGGGGAAATGAGTGGATAAAGGGTTTGTGTGTGGTTATATTTTCAGATAGGCAGTGTGTGAAAATAGATATAGAAACACAAATCCTACCTATA
Source organism: Stenogyne calaminthoides (assembly GCA_037126765.1). Taxonomy (NCBI): domain Eukaryota; kingdom Viridiplantae; phylum Streptophyta; class Magnoliopsida; order Lamiales; family Lamiaceae; genus Stenogyne; species Stenogyne calaminthoides. The sequence goes on along the minus strand of JBBCBC010000172.1, from coordinate 68,004 downwards.
GAGAAAAAAAATTGAATAAAAAGGGGATGGGGGTGGGTTCTGAATTAATATGAGCCGTTTGATTGAAAATCGTTACCGCAATTATAGATGGTTTACGTGTCCTAATCTTGCACATAGTGTGGCGTGGATCTAACAAATTAACTATTCTAGCAAATAAACATTCATTGGAAATAAGTGGAGTTGAGAGAGAATGGGACCCACATTCAGAAGCCAACCACTAATTTTGAGCATTTACCACTTTTATTTAAATAAAGTTAGAGATGAAATCAGAGTAGAGGACTAGCGGTGCATCACCCACAATAATAAATACAGGATGATAAATATTTTATCCAAATATATAAAAAGAAAAAAAAAGAATTTATTACTCATCAGTTGGCACCAAAATGAAAGAAAACAAGAAAAAGGAAAGGGGTTTTGATTTTTTTATTTTTGAAGAATGTGCCTGGCTCATAAGTCATCAGTGACGTGGCATTTGAAGATATGATTAAAACAAGACCAAGAATAAGAGCACATAGGTTAACATACAAATCAAATTGCAATACACCATAATTTCTTTTTAATCATACTCTTATTTGAGTTAGATAAACATAATTAAACAAATTCAAACATAAAATCTAAAATTTCTCATACAAAGCTTAGTACTTTTAAATTGCCGTATTCCTTTACACTACTATAAGTATCAAACTGAAAATTAAAAAAAAAAGTAGTAAAATTGTTTGGAATAACAAAAACAAACACGAACACAACGGTGCATTTAAATTACATTTACACCCTTACCTCGCGTGCCACTCACGTGAGACAACACAAAACTTTAAATTAAAAAAGAAAGCAGCTTATAGCTTACCTCAAAATTCGATGAGACGGAGATGCCGGCCGTTGACGGAGGTTCAAATATCCGTTACTATTTGAACCCGGATCCTTAGTGCCGCCATTGTTGAGATCCGACCGGACGACCCGCCGTTCGACCCGGGTATTAGGCCGCTGGACCGGGCCTGAACCGGGCGAATTGTTAATGTTGTGGGTTTGGTCCTTTGCTTGAAACTTCATGCAGCGTAGCCTTTTCCTGTTGCCCCACTGCAAATTGAAGTCGGACGACGTCGTAGCGCCTGGTCTGGATTCGGATCTCAATGAGAGATTGGTGGAGTGGGTATTATTCCTCTCCATCTCCGTCTTTTGTACACCTGCGGAAACCGTTAAATCACGGCAGCTGCTTCGTTATTAACGGAGTTAAATGTTCTGTTAGCATTGAATTTTGTGTCATTTTACTTTTTTCTTTCTTTTTTTCACTTTTTTGCATCAATTGCCAAAAATAATTAGCCAATTGCAGGTTGAGAAATGGAATGGTGAAATCAATTATTGGATTAAGTTTGCCACGGATTGGAAAAAGAAATGGAGAGGAGTTTAATTTTCTGCCAAAAAAATCCCAGAATGTAACCATGTATAACATAAAACTCTGTTCATGTTTTCTGGGCTAATTTGCTCGGATCTGAAATTGCAGAAAAGGAGGAAAGATGTGGTTGGAATTTTCAGCTCTTGATTTGAAGGTCAATAAATGAATTTGACCTTGCAGAAGAACAAGAATGTTCAAGGGAGAATTGCACCATAGATGTTGCAGCAAAACTTCGAAAAAACAACACTTGAATCAAAACATCAGGAAACTCTGGGTGGAGATTGGATAGAGATGAGCTGAAACAATTTGAAAGAGGTTCAGATTTTCTCAAAAAGGTGAATAAAATAGAAAGGGAAAATCATCACATTACCTGCAAAATTCTAGTATCCTCCACTGCAATCTAAACCTTCTCTGCAAATAAAATCTGAATTTCCCTTTCAAATTCTGATAAAAATCTCAGAAAACAGTGTCCTGCGAATCTGAAATAACAGGCACAAAATATTTTCGTCATTTAAAATGCAAACTATAAATCAATTTTCTGATCTTATCGAAATAAAAAATTCAGATACTAGGGATTCTGGTGTAGAACAGCGTGATTACCCTCTGAGAATGACTTCAAAGAGAGACGAATTGATAACATATACGCCTAAAACGCTCAGGAATTCACAGCGATTTCAGCTGATTTACTCTTAGATGCGTCGCATATAGAAGATAAACAAGAAGAAATCTAAAGGTTTCTGCAATCAATTCCGATCTTTTCAGCTAGGAAGCCGATCTAAAATCTCCCAAAAATATACCTGCCAAGCAGTACAAACACAAAATTGTAAGATATTCAAAAAAAACAAATAAATTCGGAAACAAAACGACGATTACAAACCTTTATTCCCGAATATCCTTCCGAAAATCAAATCAAAATGCATCAAATCCTTCACTGACTTTCAATAGAATCAAACTTCAAATCTTCCCCGTAAGAACACAATAATGCACCTGCAGTTCAAATAGGATCAAAAACAAATTCAGTCACAGATTACAGGAAAAAAAAATTGAGAGTTGAAATCATAAAACTGAAGAATCTAAATATCAGAAGAAAAAGGAGGTTACATCATTTAATCATTCATCACAAATTCACTACATTACAACTCACCAAATACCAGTGCAGAATAAAATCTCTCGATTTCTCAGAAATTATTAGAGAGAAATTAGAGAGAGCTGTTTCTACTTTCTTCTTCTTGTGAAGAAAGAAGAGAAAATCACGAAATGCCCTCTTTTGCCTTCAAACCACCATCTTTATACCGTCCCGTTCTGCATTTTCAATCTGTAACCGTTGATATATTATCAACGGTGTAGATCCTTTTGTTTCAACTGTTAAGTAACGGTGTTACTGTATCCACAATTAACACAAAATGATGATGCACGGCGTTAATCTTTTACGCCGTTATGCTATAGTTTAATTGTGGAGCCTTCTCGGTTTTCCGTTAACTGGTGCTCTATCACAAAGCATGTGATTTACTTAACTTTAGTTGTTGATTAATAATTAACTATGGTTAAGTTGAACTATTTTTTTTTGTCCACTTAGCATAAAACTCGTTGGACTTTAGAGTTGGAATAAGTCCATAATAAAAATTATACATTGTTTTGATAATTTAATTGAATTTTTTAATAAATTTAATTGTTGTGATGAATGTGTGTTGTGGGTGTCATAGTTCATTTGAACAATGTGGCTCGTTTCTAGTCTTATAAATCGTTTTGAGGATGTATTGTACCGTCCAATTTTGGATGAATTAGTAAGTTGATATTTTTTAACTTAGATTTGTTCTATTGTATGTAAATGTGTTATGCGTATGTATTTTTTAACTTATACACATAGATTGATCAAGTTCGAATCGGGGGTCATTTGAATTAAACATGACATATTCCAAATATGTTCAAATCGAGTTGAAAGTGACTTGAAACACAATTTTATAAAATAATTTTGAAGCGATTATTTTAATTTGATTTTAACCCTTACTCTAAACACGTGTCAAATAATTTTATTCAACTTAACAAAATTAAAATTCCAATTTACTTTTAAAAAAAACTCAATACATAAATATCATAACCTCTTCCGTGAAACTTTTTCATAGTGTGAAACTTATATCATAATACTCATAAATTAATATCAGTACTCTTATAAACTAATATTCATAATATTTAATGCTATGATCTCAGTTTTTAAGTGTAGTGGTATCAATCGATAATGTTATAGTACTAGTTTATAAGTGTAATGATATAAATTTCTACTAGGAATAAATTTCACTAGAAACTTACTCCATACATATATATCACAAAATAATGCATTTCTTAATTTTGATTTAAATAATTTTAATCACTGCTTTACGATAAAAAATTGTGTTCTAGCATATGGGTCCCAATAAATTGTGGAAAATCCTAAACAAAAACAAAATGGGCAGAGAGATAAAATATTCATGTATTGGGCCCAAGATAAAGTTGCGATGCTCGAGCCCACATTCAACCCAAAATAAGAACTATAATTCCGGCCCAGTTGTTTAATTAAGAAGGTGCCTCTGCTTTGATTTTTGGTATAGCTCTGTACTTTAGTAAATAGAGTAAAACATACCACTAAAGGCGGATCCAGAGTAAGATAATTGATAAATTACTAGGACTAATTTTATAAGTAAATCACATTTATTGTTTCTAATTTAGACATTAATAGGAAATGTTGAATTTAGGGGCCCTCTTTATTCGCCACTGCAAATAAGTGAGGTTATTTTTAGGAATATGAAAGATGTTTCTCTGTCATTACAGTTAGAGTTAGTGAGACGAAACATAAATTGAAATACGAGATTTCAAACAATAGAATATCATATTTACTATTTAGTACATGATGTACAATAAGATCTTCATATCATATGCATCTGAGATATATGTACAACAAATCCACCACACTATTAGATAGATACTCCATCCTGCACCTGGTGAATTACATTGGGTTTGATGAAACACCACTATATATATACATAGAGGCACAAGATTCCTTGCCCCACCTATAGTGTTCCACCTTTTGTTTTATATACGCCACGCGTATGAAATGACATTATCAATAAACGCGTTACGTGTATTAAGAACAATGTGAAAACACCAAATCGTAACAGTGGATCCTTGTCTAACCGGTGCATAGAGGGCGCGCTCGGTTTCAGTGGAATCAAGCACTGAAGCCCCCGTGAAGAGAGCTCCAAGTGTTGGAAGGAAAGCTAGTACAGGCTTGGGCCGATGCCTCGGCCATCTGCTCTCGACTCACGCCAGCATTGCACATGTTGGCGATAGCTCGCATGTGTTTCATCCCGTATTGTGATAGTGATCCACATTGAGTCTCAAATGTTCTAACCTGCATACCAGATACGACGAGCAGTATGTTATTTCGACTCGTGTATGGATATAGTATGGGGGCGTTTGGTTCAAGTTTTTCAATGAGAATCTCTGAATAGTGAATTATAATGAAAATGATTACTTATTTTGAGTCTCAATGTCTCATACGAAATATCATATATGGATATTCTGTCTTATTTTGAACCAATTGCCTCCTAAATACATATAAATGAATTCAAATTTTTACCAGAGATTTTAGGCAAATCCAATCATCAACAAGAGGCTGGCCACTAGGTCTAACAGAATTTATCACTTGGGGACCATTTTCAAGTCCAAAAAGAAGCTTTCCTATAAGTTTGATGCTGTTATCAATGTGTGTTCTGTGTGCCATAGCTTCCGCAAGTTGCTTTTGAGCCTCGGATTTTCTAGCAGAATTTTCAGGAGCCCTGCGGAACTGTAAGTGGAATGAAGAAAGAAACGATATCAACCACGAATCTTGATGAACAAGCTCCGTCTATAACTTGCAATATACAAATACACACACAATCATAGAGGAAAGTGATTGAGATATGAAGTTGATTTTGTATTACAACCTTATGCCAAAAATGCAAGAGATCAGCGTCGCGCTGGTTAACAACTTTTGAAGATGGCAGCAGAGAATTTTCATCCACGTAAGTAAAATTATCGTTTGCAGGATTGGTGCCCATATACATGAAAAGAGTCTCCACATTTAGATCCACATCACCATATTGCATAACATGGGAACCATAGTAAGAGTTTTCATTCATAGTTCGCTTCTTCACCTGCAAATGCCAACACAAATATATTCATTCATAAAGTAAATATCTGAAGATATGCATTATATTTTTAAAAAATTGGTAAGACTTCATTATACAGAATTTCATGCATGTATGTATGCCTATTCTCAAATTCTAACAAACAACTTACCAGATCATACTGCTGTCTCAAAGTTTCAGACCGAAGATTGTGCAAATCACTGTTGATAATGTCACAAAGTCAATACTAACCAATCAAAGAAAATTTTGCGGTGCAATAGAAAGGGGGCTGTTTGGAACAAGCAAATTTTGAAATCAGAACAGTAAGGAATATGGTATACCTGTCCTCCATCCAGGCAACACTATAGAGGTCACCCAAACAGGTTTCATATTCAGGGGGATGACTGGGGTACTCTCCTGGGCAGTAGGTACCCCAGCTACTCTCGACCGCATTGGATGCAGTCGTTGCGTATATATTTAGGCCTTCAGGAAGAAGGCCTTCAAATATACTTCCAGCTTCACAAGCTTCAAGGTAAAATACCTAACATGTTGATGGACATTCTTTAGGTCTTGTTTCTGAGATAAATGATAATGCACAACAAATGAAATCCTGTAATTCAATTACCAAGCTCTTAAATGTTCCAGAAGCATGCTTCCTTTTCAAGACATCATTTAGATCATACGCGTATATATAAGGACCGACAGGTGTTCCTGAACATATGTAGCAACATCATGAATAATCAGTCAATGTATGAACTCAGTTAAGAGGAAACGCAAAATGGATACAGATAAATTTTTGGGTTAAAAATCATCATGTTAGGTCGAACCAAATAATGAACAAAGCAATTAACAAAAGGTTATATAAAAAGATGGAAAAGTTTTATGTAGACCAATTAATTTATGTGCAACTGATTTGCATTCTTAGTGTATTTTTTAAAACATTATTAGTTCATTCACTATAAGGTATTAGTTGTTGCATTAGAAAGTATTGGTTGTTTTACAGTAAAATGATAGTTGTGAATCAGTTGCACGGCAAAAATGTTTTACATAAGACCAACTCGAAGAAGATACTAACCGAGCACTCCAGCACCACCGTGATCTGTATAAAATACGAAGATATGATCATTCGGACCACTGTTTACAACCTTTCCGCTACCTCCAGTAAGTGCAGTTTTGTTGCCAAGAAGCACGGCGTATAAGTTATGGGCAGTCACGTCACGTCCGACATAATCCTGTGCCAAATCACCATGTAAGAAAAAAAAAAACATGGTTCTCTGCAATCAACAAGCACCCAAAGGATTTAAAATCGACACAGACCTTTGGAACTCCCTTGTAGACATCCTCACCATGAGGGCTGTTTATGATGACACCAGGCCTAGGGTTCTCTATGTTGTAGGCAATGTCGTCATACATAAATACGATAATATTTTCATCCTTCAGACCGCCTGTCTTTAAGATTTGATACGCGTGGCATACATCAGCCTAGTACAAAACAGAAGGGACTTGTATCAGTATCATTGATCCAAGAAAAATACCATTAGAAACATAAATTTTGAAGGATTTAAAATGGAAAATATCATTGAAAGCTTCAACAGGGACAGTTAATGTGTAACTAAGGGTATGTTTGTTTGGTTTAGTTTTTGGCGAAAATCCCCCGAAATTTAAATTTTAAAATTTTAATGAATAATTTAAAATTGTATGTTTTTTTTTTGAGATTTTATAAGGTAGGATTATATAGGATTGTAAAAAAATTGATTTATTTTATATTATTATATTATTATAGTAATGATTGAATGATTGTGCCGTTTGAAATTTGTAAAAAGATAATATTATTATTAATGGGAATAGATGCAGATGTAGGGATTAGGTTAAGTTTTAAATTGGATTTTGAAATCCTGATTTTAGTATTGTATTAAATGGGTATGTGGAATTGTAAAGTACAAAGTCCATCCAAAATAATCTCAAAACAAACATGCCCTAAGTTATTTGTTTACTTACCTACATGTTATGTTTTGCAGTTCACTTCTTGTTTTGTTTTCACTTTTTACTCAGATAGAATGACTAGTCATAATGTTCATGCCAAGATCACTAATCACAAGTTAATATATTCATATCAGTAGTTTATACAGAAAATGAAATTGGAAACTCGATATTAAAATCAATTGCTCACTGTTAATGGTAAAATCAACTTATAAAAGGTATAGCAATAAGGTCAGCTTTCAATATAACTAACTGTTAAAGGTATTTATAAAGAGGAAAAAAAGTTGTTCAATAAGTCTGTTCATCATTTAAATTCAGGCAACTTAAGTTTCTTGAATTGAATTTCGTCATGTCAATTTTCAAAATCTTAACTATCAGCAATTTAAATAATTAGGTAGTTAGCTGATCCACCTCCATTATTTGTCAAAACAAAGTATATTAGATAAAACTTGAGGGCCCCACTCGGTCCTGTCGACGCATACACAAAAGACAATTGCTAGCTTGAAAGATTCATATGTGACATCCTCCCTAAAGGTATGTTTGTTTTGGGATAAGGGGGGAATCTTTGACTTTAAAATTTAGGATTCTAAAATTCTAATGAATAATAAAATTGTATGTTTATTTTGAGATTTTATAGGGTAGGATTATAAAAAAATTAATTAATTTGTATTATTATATTATTATTGTAATAATTGAATGATTGTTTATCGTGTTGAAAATTGTGTAAAAGTGATAATATTATTATTAATGGGAATATATGCACATGTAGAGTTTAGGTTAGATTTTAAATTGGATTTTGAAATCCTAATTTTAATATTGTATTAAATGGGTTATTTTAATCAGAAAGTTGAAAAATTGATTCAAAATAGTCTCAAAAACAAACATACCCTTAAAAAATTAGCATCATAATCAAGGACAAATTAATAGGAAGGGTAAAAAAAATTGCCCCCTAGAATTTAAAAATTTTCAATGTATTTTTTGTAATGTCACATTTATATAATATAAAAAAATAATTAATCACATATATATGTTTGAATAAAACTAAGTTGTTCTACTTGAACTTGACAATCAATTAAAAAAATTTATTGTTGACGTGAGTTTAGATGAAAATTTCTCTACGGTTAATGGAATAGGAGGACTTGCTTAAAAGATAGTTGTTATAATAAAAATCATATTGTATTCCCATTTGTTTATTTACTTGTTAAGTCATCATTGATCTTACTCGTTGCCACAACTACAGTGGAAAGAGCATTTTCAGCAATGTAACTCATCTAGAGTTCACTACTTAACCAAATGAGAGAATAAATTTGAATTAATAATTATTTTGTTGTATACATCGAAAAAATATTTTTTATAAAGTTAGTATAAAAAAAGATCATGCAATTCTTCTAAATCATGAAGAGTCGAAGATGAATGTTATAGTTTAATGTTATGTAATTGCGTTTAAAATTTTGATTATATAAGTGTGGGTATTAGTTTATGTTATTGTTTTAAACTTTTATTTTCGTACATTTTTATTATTAACAGGTGGAGAAAAAAGTTTTTTGGTCCCATAACTTTCTTGTAATCCATTTTTCGTCCAAAAAAGTTTAACTATTTAATTTTGGTCCCATAGTTATCTCAATTGTCCAATTTTCGTTGAAAAATAGAAAATTTTTTTTAAGTCACGTGGTTAAAGTTAGGGTTTATTTAGTTTAATGAGCAAATGATATGAATAAATTTAAATAAAATTTCAAAGTTTTCACAATTTAGGAGGAAGTTTCCTATTCTTTCTAATTCTTTAAAAAGTGAGTTTTTGTTTAATAATCAGTATTATGTTAATGTCACATTCAATTAAACCCTCAATTTTAATCTACTTGTAACTTGTGCATGATTGAAAATGATAAAATTTTCTATTTTTTGTGAAAATGAGACCAAAATTGGACAATAAAAATAGTTTTAGACCAAAATTAAACAGTTATATTTTTTGGACCTGTCCTCCATCCAGGCAAAAAATTATAGGACCAAAACAAACAGGTTTCTCCTATTTGTTGGGCCCCTGGTGGGGTAAATCCTCCGCCAGTACTGGTCATAATTCTTTCTTCAACCTGAAGTAGAGTGCTCTCTAAGATTGTTACTGTATAGAAAGCAAGGTTTTAAAAACAATTTAAAAAAATTAAAAGCATCTAAATTAAACTATATATGCACAATGCAAGAAAGCCACTTCCTTAACATGCTATCATGACTTCTCAATTAAGTAATTAAACAGTTCATATTGTTTCACTAGAATATAAAAAATTAAAATTATTGGGATAAAATTTGAAGAAATTTAAATTTCACAACAAGAACGATGCTTTTAGTGGTACTTTTGTGAAAAACTCGGTGGTAATTTAGATCACACAACAGATGATGCTTTCAATCATTCAATGGTAAAATTTACCACTGAATAAAGTCACACAACACAAATTTCAGAAAATTTTGATCATTCATGCTTTAAGACGACGAAGTTTCCAGTGTATATTTTAGCGTCTAGTCTAATTTGTAAAAATAAATTTCAAACATACTAAATTCAGAAAAGACTGAGTCTCATGGACATCTAAATGATTGCACTTTTAATGTTTTTTAAAAAATTTTAGTTCATACAAATAAAAAAACGTCTAACTATTCCAAACGAAGTATGAAACTATTTTCATATTAACAATTGCATTTTTACTGTATAAATAAAATGTAAAACGCCAACTCGTAAAAATCTTATTTTGAGCACTCCACGACCATAGAGGGCATATAACACCTAAAATTCAGAAAATTAATCATCATTAAAAACTGAAACAGATCATCAGAAGACTCTACTCTGTTTTAAAAACAGAGTCCAGTGAAAAAAATTCAGAACACGAAATTTTGAGCGTCAATAGGTCATAGTATCAGCCAAATTTCAGAATCAGAAAATTCAACAAACTAATAAAATTAACCGTTTCAAACAAAGGAGGAATTTTAACGATTTTAGGAGTGCGAAATTACCTGGTGCCTGTAATTCATGTAACCAGAGGAACCTGCGAAGAGGATTGCCCACCTGGTGCCTACAGAGTCATCGTCTTCGCCGGCGTTGCTCTCCGCGGCGGCGCCGCCGAAGAAACGCCGAGCTTCGGTAGGCAGCTTGATGAAATCGTTCCGGCCGTCGGCTACGGTCAGGATCGACAGTGCAAGGAGAACAGTGCACCGGCGGCGTAGCGTATCATCATAGTTTTTTTTAATTATTTTTGTTGGGAATAATTGTGAGCGATTGTTGGGTGATAAAGTGGAGGATGAATATATAAAAGAAGAAAATTGAGTGACGTGTGTTTAAAGTATCTGCGGGTTCAGATTCTCTGGGTTGCGGAATCTGTATCTGTTACGTCGTTAAGATTCCAATATTTTATTTTAATTTTAGTGGTAAATAAAATTAAATGAATAAAAATAATCAAATAAAATTTTAGCGGAATCTGCTTTTATTTGCCGTCAAATCAAATACTGTTCGTTTTCCTAAATTTGGTAATTTAGGTGTTTTTGAAAAAATAATAAATTTTGAGACTCCGTTTGGGTGGATGAATTTGAAATTTATAGATTTCACACACAAATCATCTCTTTCCGTTTAATTTATAAATTCTTATTTGAAAAATGTTTGTTAATGTCAGCCATAAAATATAATCATTTGAAATTATTTTCTCTTTACATCTTCCCTCTCTTTTCCACTTTCACTCTCTTCTCTTAATAATTTATAATTTAAAATTTATACATTTTTACTTTTATTATTTGTCAAATTCATTCATTTGAAATCCCCCTATCCAAATACAGCTTTAGCAGTTATGAAAAAAATTATTAATAGTAAAAATTAAACGGTGTTTATAAAAAAATTCAAATAAAAATTGATAGTGTTTAAAAAAAATTATTAATACTTTAAAAATGCTCATAAACTATAAAAGATAGTCCTTTTAACTTTTAACTTATAAATATAAATAAGTTTTAATATAAAAATATATGTGTGATGGGTTGGAAGGTGGTTCTATCGAGATCCTGATCAATTGGTCGAAAGGTTCGTGTGGTTAGGAATAAAGGAAATTACATATTAATATTTTATAAGGAGAATGATTTAATGTCACCTTGTTTGTAATCATTTACTGTCAAATTTTATATGGTATTGGCATGTAAATAAACATGTCTAGTTCGTGACATCAAATGAGGAACTGTCAAATTTTCTGTATCAATTTGGGAACACCAGGGAAAGCAAAAGAGTCGTATTGTCCCAACTCAAATAAAGCAAGATATCTGACCAAATAATTATGTTCGTGTTTGAAATGCATAAATTAAAATGTAAATAATTAAAGAGATTTTAAATTCATCTAAATTGAAATGAATTTCAAATTCATCAAGAATTAAATATCTGAAAAGACTATATGCACTATTTTTTAAATTTCAAAAAAAAAATTTACAACAAAAATAAGAATCATTCAATGGTAAAATTAAGCATGTATAAAAACACACACAATAAATTTCAGTTCATACTTTATGATTCATTATTTAATGTTTAGAGTGTAGATGATTAATTTAGAATAATTTTATAAATTTTTATAAATAAATTTTTTTACAAACACTAACCAATTATAGAAAAAGGAATTAAATTAATAGATTGGAAAGCGTGAAATCGAAGAAGGGGCTGTTATTTATAATAATCTCAAAAGGTTCATTGAAATAAAAAAAGATTTACACGAAATTTTTATATATTAGTCATTAATATCCAAATTTCAGACTATAAAATTCAACAAACTTGAATCAGGTTTCAAATTTTTGGTAATGGTTATTTTAAATATTTTAGGGGACGTGACTAAATTATTTGGGGATGTAATTCCAATAACCAGATGTACCTGGGAAGAGGGTTCCCCAGAACTTATTGTCTATTTCGCATTGATCGTCTTCGTTCCGGCGTTATATTTACCGAAAAAATTCAGGCTCGAGCTTCGGTTGATAAAGGTTTATATTTGCTTCCGGCCGTTCAACGGTAAAATACCTAAAGACAACAGTTGATTTATGGCATTTTTTTCATCTCTAGTTTTTTTTATAAATGATTGCATGCATAACAAATGAAACCCTTGTTGGGTGATAAACCAAGAATATATAAATGAAAAAAAAGTCCAGAAGACGTGTGTTTTCCAGTGATCATCAGATTCTCTTTAGCATCCATTTACGGGTTTAAATATTATGTCGGACCGATGATTCAATATTCTCGTTTCTCTGAATCATAAATAAAATTAAATGAATTTTATGATCATGAAATTTTAGCCATCTGCTGTATTGCCGTCAAATCAAATTTTAAGTTCGATTTCAAAAAATTTGTTAATTTAAATTTTTTAAAAACTAAAAATTCTTCATGTTAGGTCCATGAATTTAAATAATGAACATAAGCAATTAATTTAAAAGTCTTATATTTCATTCAAAAATCGTTGTGGTTTTATGCTTTTGCCAACTTTATGTTAAAATGGAAAATATCCTCATTTATCTAATTTAAAACTATTTTGCATTTTTTTTTTATTTTTCCAAAATGCCAATTTTAAATTTCGTTCATTTATCCATTTTAGTATTAGTTATTTTTTTAAAAAGTTATTTATTTTTAATTATCCAAATAAAATGATAGTTGTGAATTCATTGCATAATAAAAGTTAATAGTGTTTTTTTCTATAAAATTTGGGGCCTTAACTATTTAAGAATTTAAAAATGTACTAAAAAACTCAAAATAGTTAAAATAGTTGGTCTTTCAAATTTTAACCATAAATCTAAATAAAACTATTTAATAAGAAATGACGCGTCATTCGTTCGAAGGTTTTGGTTTTATTTAGATCCCGATCCTCCTTGTCGCAGGTTTTGTTGCCTAGACTTAGGATTATAAAATTATGGGCAGTCATTCTATAAGATCATTTTAATCCTTAATGTCACCTTGTTTGTAAGATCATTTAAAAAAAATATGGGTATAAGGGCCTCAAAAACCGCACCCAAAGGTAGTAAAATCGACACGAACCTTTGAAAAAACTCCTTACCACCGATGTGATCCTCACCGTGACAAAAAATTTGTTTGACCTGACCTCCGCCGAGCCTGACAGGTTCTGCTCTTTTTTCTACAAAGATAAGAAAAATGTCGTCCCCATTTTAAATACACTTAATTCTTTCATCCTTCAAACCGCCTGGTTTTTAATTATTTTTTGCGTAAATATTAAATGAAAATAAAACAAAAATCTCATGTGGACTCGTAAAATGAGTTATCACTATTAAATTGATCGAAGAAAATATCATTAGAAATTTAAATTTTGAAATTAATATGATTAAACATGATCTTATATCATTAATAAGAAAAAATTAATCTTGGACATTGTTAAATGCTCACTATCGTTTGTAAATTATCCTTATTTATAGTGGAATTTCTTGGAACAATTAAATATTCTAATTAATTTGATCTGATTTAATCTATTAATTACATATTAATTATCCTTAATATATAAATTAATTATCCTTAATAATATTAATATTCTATAAGGAGAATGATATAATGTCACCTTTTTTTGTAATCATTTACTGTCAAATTTTATATGGTATTGGCATGTAAATAAACATGTCTAGTTCGTGACATCAAACGAGGAACTGTCAAATTTTCTGTATCAATTTGGGAACACAAGGGAAAGCAAAAGAGTCGTATTGTCCCAACTCAAATAAAGCAAGATATCTGACCAAATAATTATGTTCGTGTTTGAAATGCATAAATTAAAATGTAAATAATTAAAGAGATTTTAAATTCATCTAAGTTGAAATGAATTTCAAATTCATCAAGAATTAAATATTATAGAAATGGAATGAAAATTTTTTAAATAAATTCAAAAAATTTTAATTTACAAGCCAAATTTAAATTGATGAAGGTAAAATAAAAATTAAGTTAAATGTATTTGTTAAAGTCAACATTTTGTCTTGGCCTAGATCAAATTTATTCATTATTTTTAATGTTTAGGTGTATATGATTAATTTAAATAATTTTATAAATTTTCCAAATTTAAAAATCTTTTTTTTTATTGATTAAATATTATAGAAATGGAAGGAAGAAAATAAATATAATAGATTGGAAAGCGTGAAAGCGAAGTATTCCCGGATATTTATAATAATCTCAAATGTATTTGTAAAGTCCACATTTTCGCTTATATGATAAGATACCTTAAACGAGTGGTTGCGAAAAGTCCACACATTGCCATCTATTTTCATTGATATTCCACTGTAATCGGCAAAAAAATTATATTGATTAAAGATTATCTGTATTATGCAAATGATGATTTTATATATAATTATAATAGATTTTCAAAAAATTGTTCTAAAGTTTCTAATATTATTAAGTTTTATTTTTAAATTTTATAACCTATTTTAAATGATAAAAGAGATTTTTTAAAGACTGTATTTATCATCTAATTAAACATCTTTAAAAAATTATTATATCATTTCAAATCTTAATAAAAAAACTATAAAAAAATTAAAATTCACTGGGACAAATAAAGGATATTTCCTTCATGATAGAAAATAATGTATGGGAAAGAAGTTCTTCAAACTACCATTAATTAACATGAATTCTGAAATGCTTCCATGCTTAATTTGTCAATTCACATTACTTTTTAAAAGCACTCAAACTATTTTAGATCAGTTAATTAGATTTTGCATAAATATCGTTCACAAGTTTGAGTAGATGTGAAAAAATTCTTCAAAGTAATATAACCTATTTAAGATCATGAGTTGAGAGTAGAGACTGTATTTATCAATTATTGTCTTAATTAAAGTTTAGCTAATTATTTGAATCCAATCTAATAAGTATGTTCCGAACTCCCAGTCTCACTGATAAACTAAGTTTACACGTTTTATTTTAAGTGTTGAAAATTTCTAATCATCTCCTCCCCTCCTCAAACCTTCCATTTTACAAATAATTCGTTTCAGGAGAAATTCAGATTAAATTATACATAAATTATTTGTTGCAAATTACATGTATATATATGTACTATATATGTCAATATATATGTATGCATGACCAATGAGCATACGTCATCAAGAAAAGAGGATTAGGTTACTGATGTTTATGACCGTCCAAAAGATAGGGCAGAAAAGTGCTTTTGCGTGGTAAATTTAATAGTATTTAAGAGATAAAAAACTTATTTAATTCGAATTAAGAAGAAAATAATTTATTTCGACTGAATTGATAAGAAAATGGTTTATTTGGTTCAAATTGAAAGAAAAAAAATATGTAGATGGGAGAGCCATTTTGATCATTCTCATAAATGACATAAATATTTATTTGCTCTTGTCATTGAAAAGTTAAAAGGTTTAGTTTTCTAAAATTTAAGTGTTTAATTAGAAAAAATAATCAAAGGACTTGTTTATACTTGAGAATATAATTAAGGAATTTATTTATCCCTTGGTTAGAAGAAGACTGAAGACATGTTAATTATGAAAATAATGGATCGTGACATGTACAAATAGTTGAGTATGAAGTTAGAAAAGAAGGGTAGATTCATTTACAAGGAAACAAAATATAAAATACTAATAAAATAGAATCTCTTGCATTCACGCCAAGGCAAAATATAAAATACTAATAAAATAGAATCTATTGTCGCCTATTAATTAAAATAAACGTTCACCGATCATTTTCTAACATCAAAACTGATAACCACCCCGCCAGTGACGGACCTTACGGTCAGGATCGAGAAATTCTTAAATATATATTTGCACTTATAATTAAGATACATTTATATGGTTTACGGTAAGAAAAGAAAAGATAAATTGTTTTTTATTTCAAATATTTTGGAAGGATGAAGATTATTTGTGTTATAGATTATAATTCATGATAAAACCATTTATGAATGATTATTTTAAAGAAAAAATTATATGATTAATTCAATGAATTGGAAAATAATTGAATGTTTAAAAAATCATCAACTATAAATAAAATGTTGATTTTTTTGGGTGGAATCTGTATAAAATAAAAAAGAATATATATAATTTCATTTTCAATATAAATAAAATATTTATAAAATATAAAAGATGTTTAGTTCAAATAATTTTTTGCATATATAAAAATTTAAAGACAAATAAGCACAATATAAATTGTTATTATATTAAAATTTAAAATAAACAAAACGTTGGTTGAGTATTAGATTTGTTCATTCTGATTCATTTTTTCCATGCATGACTTTTTTATCAAGATTAATTATTATTTTTATAATATAAATCACACATTTCAGTTATCTCTATTAATATGTTATAATATAAATCACACCCTTCAATATTATGAATAATATTCTTTATAGTAAAAAGTTCTACACCATTAAATTATTACAATTAATATCCTTTAATAATATAAACTACACTTTTTAATCATTTTTATAAATTATTGTGTGAATCTTCACCCTATATTTTGCCATTTTATTTACGTTTATCGTTCGTGCATGTTATGTACAACTTATTTATTGAATTATTATGCGATAATAAATCTATTCAATGCATATTTTCGAGAAATGATAGTGAAAAAAATGTTTACAGCTCTAAAATTTCCCCTTATCACGATACATAAACGTACAACCATGTTTCGGATAATTTTTCAAAAAACTGTTTTGTTTTTAATGAAGATATTTTTGAAATAATAGAAAACATAATATGGTTTATATGGAACTTGTATTTAAAATACGAGTGAAAATAGCAGACAAGTGAGTCATGAAGGTGGGCTCTGAAAAAGGTTGATTGATTGAATTAATAGTTTAAGTCTTTTAGTATTATTTTTAAGAATGTGTGGTTGATATATATATGTACGTAATCGAATGTGTGGTTGATATATATGTACGTAATCGATTTTGATTTGTTAGAACGTAGAACATTTTGGTCGCCCAATAAACCATATGGTCAGTTATGGGAATATATTTGTTATTTTGTTTACTTGTACACATTTTTTAAGTATTGTCTCCTTACAGTTGTTTTTAACCTTTTAAAATTAAATATTTATAAATATATGCACAATAATAAATAAGCCAGATTGATGCGTGTCATTCCAAAATTTGATGAAAAAATAATAAAGAATTCATATTATTTTTTTTTTAAACAAAAGAATTCATATTTACAGATGTACGTAAATTAGTTCTCATCATTATTATTATATACATATATATTATGTCTCCAATTATTCCAGGAGTCAAAATAATCATAATTTATTTCTTCATAAATAATAATAATAACTTCTAAAAATAAGATAATGATTTTTAAACAAAAAAATGATTCGATTAAGTACTAATGAAGAAAAATCTCCATCCCTTATATAACTCAATTTAAAAACAATAAATTTGTGGCGCAGGTCATTAACACCCCCTTTATTAGGAAATACACCGATTTGATTAGAACACCACCCTAAATATTAGTACACCACCCCCTAAAAAATCTATTTTATCCTAGTGAAAACACCCCCAATCTCTTTTCTCCCCCTACCCCTGCACGCATTGGTGCTATATGCACACCTTGTGACAGAGGACTTGGGAGGAATGATTTCTTTATTTTTATATTTTTTTTTGCTTTATAACACAAATGTGTTGATTTATTTATTGTAATTTTTTTTTTTTTTTATTATTTAAATGGTTTATTGTATTTTTTTTCCTTTTATTATTTAGTTTATTTGTGTTGTATATGTAATGTAAGATAATTAATTAATTAGGTAAAAATATTCTAATTATTTTTAAAAAATATAATTAATTAATTAGGTAAAAATATTATAATTATTTTTAAAAAATATGGATATATGAAGGCTTAGTTGTTTTATTAAAAAATATTACTTGTTTAGGGTTGAAAGTATTAGTTGTTTCATTCAAAATTATTAGTTGTTTAGATTTGAATTTATTAGTTATTTCATTTAAAAATATTTATTGTTTCATTGAAAGACATCAATAAACAAGAAAAACACACCTTGACGGTGTATTATGTTACATATGGTTTTAGAAATTTTCAAATCGAGGCATAATATAATATAATATATATTTTTTTAAGAGTTAATATTGAAAAATATCAAACTTATCATATGTAACGTTTTAATAATTTTGAGAGTAATAATTAACAATTCACAATGTTTATAATATTACGTAAAAAAAGTCATTACTCTTCACCCATATATATCGTAAGTCATATTCTTTCTAAAATTTATACTACTAACCTAAAATTTCATTTTTTTCATCTTTTATTTTTACATCAAACCAAGTTGAATAATAAATTATATAGTTTATTCTACTTGTAAATTGACATTCTAAATTATATGGGGATGACGACAAGTTGACTCAAATGGAAAATTGGCGACCTTTGACCGATAATCCCGAGATGTCATTTGCAAATGAAATAAAAGGTAAAAAAATTTAGTTATAATTAAACGGTTAAAATATATTATTAAAAAAAAATAAAAAACAACAAATAGTTTTTTCTTACCAATATCCAATGTGAATTGTTGTAATTCCCTAACACCGGTGGTCAAAAGTAAATATTATATTCTTCCAAGGAAATAGGACAAAAAAAATAAATATAAAATGACATTAAGAAAACATTATAATATTATCTGATCCATTTATAATAAACCACTTATCTATAAATGGACCATGTTAAAGATAGAGTTTTTGTCAAGTCTTGGTTGTAATACCATTAAAATCAAATTTATAATTGTTTTCTTTTATTGAGCTCAAATAACATATCCATTAAAACGAGTGGTTTGGGTTTGAAAGATTACGCGACATTGCCAATCCACAATTTTCTCCAACCACATCTATGAATGATTGAATATGTTCTCTCATAAAGGAGCAAAATTTCTCCAAACCTTTAAAAGCGGGATGGTGATAAAACTATTCTCGAAAATTAGTCTTATCTGTATTCTTTATTCTGGCGTTGATCCGATCCCTTTTTGAATTAATTTTTGAGAATTTTGGTCGTTTCATTGTATGAAAAGGATCCGACAGATTCCTTCATATGTCTTTATTTCTACGACCTTCTTGTAATATCTTGATATGCATTAGTTCGCAGTTCTTCAAACTACTATTAATTTGGTTCACTTTTGAAAATTTTGAAATTCTTCCATTTCTCCCAATTTGTCACGATCGGTCTTTTTAGGGTTTTCATCACTTTTTTTTCATCTTTTGGAGGTTCAAAAGGTTTTAGATCATCGAATAATTTTCTCCTAGATTATTTGGTAAATTGTTCAAAAATCTATACCCAATGTTCTTTTTTTTTTCAATACCCTATAGGGATAGATTCATTGTTATCCATGTACCGAGAAATCTCATAATGCGTTTGTTTTTTATCAATTTTTATTAATTTCTTGGAGAATAAGGTTAGCTGCCTTAAACATGATTTGAATTCAATCTAAGAGTATAAGTTCAACAAATCGATCCTTGTCTTGTTGGCGCTAAACATGAGCTTACACGTTTTTAATCTCGCATAATTACTTCGCATGACGATGTTACGAAGATTGTCAAATGAGAGATTAGGGTTGTCAAGGGTTTTTTTACCTGTGATGCTCTTGTTCAACCTACATTAATAATATTTTTTAAAATTTAAATAAATAATTTAAATATAATAGCTAATCTGAAAAGTAAAAAAATTGTAGGAGTACTTGTTTGTCGTGTAGTTTCGTAGTCTCTCCAATCGAGATATGCTTTGAATCCGGTCTCCATATTTATCAAGTTTCTTTAGCTAATTAGTCCTAGGAATTTCTTATACTTTTTTCGCATGTATCTCCGTTCACTTCCCATTCTTCCACTTGTGGGATTTGAAATTGCCGAATTCCAATTACCTTTAAAAAGAATTAGCGTACTTATCATCAAATCGTTCATGTTTTATAGCGGGAGTAGAACACGTTGCTTTATTTTAAATGTTTATGCGTTGAAAAATTTCATCCATCATCATCGCTAATGCCACTCCTCAAACCATTTGGCCATTTTACAAATAAATCGTTTCATAAATTCAGGTTCCGTATTTCATGACTTAAATTATACAAATTTGTTTGTTGTTTTACCAAATTACATGTATCGTATATATGGTTTTGTACTTGCGGATATGTGTTCACCATTGCATAAGAATGTATGGGTGAACATCATATCAAGAAAATCTGAGGATATTGGTTAATTTCATAAATTAAATACATCATTGATGACTATTGAATAATTCCAAATGTTGTGAGCAAACTATGGGTATTTCATAATTAATAATGTTCCATGCTACTCACAATTTATCATAAATGACACATTAAGTTTGAATGACCACGTTAATTAATTAATACTTTAAATATAATCGCATATATATTATTATTTTCCGAGCATGCACACTAAGCAATTTTTATATTAAAACATATAACATAAATAGAAATATAAAAATGTACTTAATTTTTTACGTTTGAATTGAAAGGTGAATGAAGTTTTTTAAGATGGGGTACGCCCATCCCTTATTTTATTCTCATTTGGTTCCTTTCATTGTTGAAAATCAGAACATTATTGGGATCGACTCTCTTGATTTTCCAATATGTTGCTTGGATCGACGTTCATCAATGTTTGCGCTTGTACTGTCTTTTTTTTATCGAGTGTTAATTTGCTTATCTGAACCCTTTTGCAAATTGCGGAACTCTACATCTCATCACCCACCCTCTCATCACTCCAATCTTATCACTACCCGCTCTCATCACTCCACTCACTCTTATCACTCGACCCACTCTCATCACTCTACCCAATCATCAATCAAATCAACACGAGGTTGAGGATGATTCTGAAAAGTGCTCCCGCAGTAACGCGTCATCCCTCCTCCTCGCAACATAATGATTGGTTTTGGGACGGATCGAAAAAAAAACCTAAAATGATCCAATTAAAGATAAAAGAAAACACAAAAGAAAAAAAAATATGGGACAATTTGGTAAAAAAAAATTAAATTATTTATTTATAAACATTTAAAATATGTAAATTAACTTGTTCAATTTTTTTGTCAAAAAAATTGTAGAGCTTTTTCAGAAGGTCCTCGGAGCCACACTTGAATAAAATTTGTTTTGGTTAAATCCATTCCCCAGGGAAATATTTATTTGACCTCATTAAAATTCCGAATGGAAGTTAAAAATGATGTTTCACTCCATCAACATGTCCCTCGTTTTCTAAAATTTAAGATGTTTAATTAGACAAAAATAATATCAAGGACGTTCATTTATCCTTGAGAAAGTTTAATAAAGTTCATTTTATTTAATCAATATTTTTATTTTTTAATAAAATTTCATGTTAATTAAAAAAATTTTTGAAAATGTTTAAATAAATGGCATCAACTTATGGATCGTATTGACAATGTATTGAAAAGTGTAAGATAACTTACAGTTAGACCATAAAAACAAAAGATTCATTTACAATGAAACAAAATATTTATAAAATTATCTAAGGTTAAAATAGATTCTATCCCAAAGATTATCGCCAAGACAAATAAGCAGCATATACTATTGTCGCCTATTAATTTAAAATAAACCTTCACCAACGTTGGCTGAGTATGAAATTTGTTCATTCTAATTAAAATTCAAATTTTTTTATATTTTCAATGATTTAAAATTTTCAATATATATATTTTTTACATCTAATAAGTTAAACTCATTAAAATTTACATTATATAAAATACTTCATCATTGCCCCTCTTTAATGCTACTTATTATAAAATAGGACCCCAAAAGCATTGCGATGGAACAACTCTCAAACATTCAATTATGCAAAATCTTCTACATTATTTTAAACTTTTGGATAATTACCCATTTAATGTATGTTTCTCATTCTCAATACATCTTAATAGAAATGTAATTTATAATTTAAGTAACTTAACAAAATGACTTATAGTTTTTTTTCTTTTTACAATATTTTGGACTCGTTCATCCATCGTTAATCCCTCCCGCATCATTATTTCATTGAATATGTTTATGGACTACTATTAATGCATTTATATAAATTATTATGCGATAATAAAATCTATTCAGTGCATATTTTCGAGAAATGATAGTGAAAAAATGTTTACAGCTCTAAATTTTCCCCTTATCACGACACATAAACTTCCAAATGAAGATATTTTTGAAATAACAGAAAACATAATATGGATTATATGGATGTTTTAAAATAGGAGTGAAAATAGCAGACAAGTGAGTCATGAAGGTGGGCTATGAAAAAGGTTGATTTATTGAATTAATAGTTTAAATTTTTTAGTATTATTTTTAAGAATGTGTGGTTGATATATATGTATGTAATCGAATTTGATATACCTCCTGTTGGTGGGACCAAGCCCCATATTATCAACAATTTACCAAAACCCACCAAACAATCCAAACGATGACCATAACAATGATTAATCCATTTATTTTGATTTTTTTTATTTATGTTTGATGATTATTTATTTTTTAATCCTTTCAACAATATTTTTTTTTATGTTTGATGATTTTTTTGTTAAATGTTTTTAAATAAAATCAAACATAATATATAAATATATGATACAAATTATAATTTTTTTTTTTAAATGAATAACTTTATATAAAAACTTTATTAACTTAAAATTACAAAACATCTTAAAATTCGAAAAATCACAAAATGTTGGAACAAATTATTTTTTTAAAAAAAACAATTCTATAATCAAGATTATTTTTTTAAAAAAATTAAAAAAAAAAATTTAATATAATATTATTATTTTTTTGAAGAGATAATATTGAAAAATATCAAACTTATCATATGCAATATTTTAATAATTTTGAGAGTAATAATTCATAATTCACAATGTTTATAATATTACGAAAATGTCATTACTCTTCACCCATATATACACAAAAAAATCGATTATTTCTAAAGTTTATACTACTAATTTCACAAATTTCTTTTTGCATCATAGTTAATTGATTTTTTTCGTCATGCGGTGATTCCAAATTGAATAATAAATTGTATAGTTCTATTCTACTTGTAAATTGAAATTTAAAACCATATGCATTGGATGATTTACTTAAGAATCGCGTTGTTCGAGGTTTGTCATTTATTTATCGTCGAAGAATGGAGAAAACACCCGATTATATTTTGATATTTGGAGGATTTTTATATTTAAAATACATTTAAATGTATATTTTTAAGGTTGTATAAATTGATTTAATTTTTGTAAAATGTCAATTAAACGGTCTACTATTATCATAAATATTTTTTTTTTACTTAAATGAATAATTTTATAATAAAAATATATTTATTAACTCAAAATTCGACATCTTAAACATAATAACATAATACATACTTACACTCACAAAATTATAAAGAAAAAAAAAAAAAAATATATATATATATATATATATATATATATATATATATATATATATATATAAGCTACTTCTTTTCTCAACCGAGGTAGACCGCCTGTCTTGTTGGTCAAATGTGCATATGGCACTCCTCCCTGCAAGCCGTCGTCTGCACCTCTTCTGCTTCTTTCTTTTTCTTCTTCTTCTTCTTGTAATCCCTCCCCCACACTCAAACATCCGTTGGCAGCCCCACCCCCGCTGCCCTTCCCCTTCCCTTCCGTCTGGCCCCCAACTCCAGCCAGCACCGGCCGCCTACCCCATCGCCCTCCTCGCCTTCCGCTCTCACCCCCCCACCTCCACCCCCGGCCCCAAACTCCGGCACCGACCGCCTACCCTGTCCAACCTCGAGGTCAGTTCCCTCCATCTTGTCAGATTCAGTTTTTTTTTTCTTTTTTAATATATATATATATATATATATATATATATATATATTTTTTTGTGAGGAATCAGTCTGGCGGATTGTAAATCGAATGATGTGCCCAGACACTTGTTGTGAGAGAGAGCCAACAAGATTCAATCTCAAGACAAAACCCATAATATTTCAATGGTCTTTTTTTTTTTTTTTTTCTGAACCGATTTTCGCAGATTTTTTTGTTCGGGTTTTTTTTTTTTTTTCATATTTTCGGATTTGATTTTTTTTCTAAAAAGTATTTTTTTTCGTTTTTTCCCTAAAAACTTTTGGGTTTAAAAAAAAAAATCATAATATTATTTTTGAACCTATCTGAAAATAAAACTTTCATTTTTTTTTTTTCTTGATTTTGATCATTAAATTCTAAAATATTTAGTTTAGTTGGATTTTTTTAAACAGATTTGGAAAAAAATCTGTATCAATTCGGTTTTAATCTTAATGAATTGATACTTTGGTTTTTGTGTGTTTTTCAATTCTTGGGGAAAAGCCCAAAATAAAACATAAATTGGGCCAACATTAATCACATTACTCTTTTAGGCCCATATTAAGCCATAATAAAAGCCCATCAATATTTTTTCACAATCCCATTTTATAAATCCCTTTTTCTTTTGAGTGTTGCCGCAGTTGCTTGTATGCATACACTCACTTCACTGTCAGCGCCCTGCAGAAATCTCATAATCAGAGGTATGGTCTATTCATCGTCTTTCATTCTCGCAATTTCTATTCGGAATTTGAGCTTTACAGTTTTTTTATTATGTTCTGGTATTTATGCACATATTGGTTAGGGTTATTTGAACTGGAATCTTCAGTTTGTCGTATAATCTGGATACAGTTAGTTTTCTTCGTGATAGGAGCAAAACAATCGTAACGTAGCTTTTTTGTTTTTTATTTCACGTGATTTGATTGTATTGTTGTGATATGTTTTCGAATGTTTTGGAGTTTTTTAGTTAGTTTTTATTTAATGAATGTTCTAATTTTGATGTTTGTATGTGGAGAATGTTTGACCTGGATTGTACTGTATAATTTTGATCAGATGGAGGGAGGAGAGAGCTTGCTAGACACTCTTTTTGAGGAGGAAGGTTTTGAGGATGCCCAAGATGTTGAGATGCTTGATGTTGAAGAAGGTGAGTTAATAGAGGAGAGTTCAAAGAGTAAATTAGGAGAAAGTTCTGCTACTGTTGGTTGTAATCAAGGAAATCAAGAATCTAACAGGCCAAATTCGAGACATGCGAAGAAGAAAAAGAAAAAAAAGCGAAAGAGGGCAGTGATACTGACCCAAATGTTACTAATGTCAACAGGTTTGAATTTTAATCATCATTGTATCGGTTAATTTATTATATTATATTCATACATTGTTGCAGAATTAGTATTCCGCAACTCTCTGTTCATATGGGACGAGCACCTTTTGAGACATATTCTTATCACTAAAATATTTTCATTTATATTCTCACATGTCACATGCTAATTACTTTGACTGCTAAGCTGTAGTCTGTTAATTTGTTATTTATATGTTGTACAATTATTAATTTAATTTGCTTATCCACTACTGTTTCATGTTTTTCCACCGCTGGTTTCATAAAATTGTTTTTTCCTTTGCCCTGCTTTAGTATTTTCACATAGTAGAAAGTATTTTATTTTAATGACATTTCCTCAGGTTTGTTTTGGATGCATGCAAGCGTCTACGAGAGAAAAAATCCTATCTTATGTATGCTGCTGTTGGCTGTCTGGGTGTTGCAGCTTTAAGCGATCTCATAAAGGAGGTAAATTTCCTCTTTTTTTTTCTTAAATTATGTATAAAGATTTTTTATAGATACCTGTTGAACCTCTTTTTTTTTTCCTTTTGTTTATGCCACCGATAAAAATGACAGTTTTCTGATATTACAGACTGCACTCATCTTGAATTTTTATATTTCTTGTAGCAAGTTTTTTGTATGCCAGTGAAGTTTGTTGATGGGTACTTATTGTCTTTACTTTTCTGTTGGAGTTGTTCACCCATTTAGTTATTGACAAAAAAAGTAGTTTTAGATAATAAGAAGAGTACCTAACTTGAGGGCTTTGTTGCACCCCAAATTATACATTATCTAAGATTTGCAACTAAATTGAAAGAGGACAAAATAGGTAGGAACATAGCCCATTCATCACCTTTTCTTTTGTGGATTTGTAAAATGCTATGTGATTCTTGTCATGATTAATCATTCTTTGATATTTGAATCCAGTGAAGTACATTCCAGAGCCCCGATGATGGTCATAAGTGATTACATCAGATATAATCACTTTTTGGATGAACTTTGGTCTGTGTTTGTATGCATTTGTTGGTAAATCACTAAATCAATCCATATCCTGATTAAAGGTGAGACTCTGGTTAGCCGTCTAACAAAATACTCAAGCTCCAATTCACATCTGATTCTGATCCTTAATATCATCACCCTTCGATCGCAGATTCTTCTGGATGAATAAGTTCTTGCTATCTTGCTCATGAAATTTTGATATGAGATAGCTTGTTCGTGAGACCACTTCATGATTCCGTTAATGTAGGTAGACTCAAATGGTTTAATCTTAACTGTTATACCTTAACTTGTGTACCATGGCAGAATATTATCGAAACCTGTCTTATTTCAGCCTGTTATCAATGACAAACCTACCACAATCTGTTTTTGAGTGACCATTGGATTTGTGGGATTAAAGAAAATAATCCTATTCAGTTTTGATTATTAAAATTGCTTTTTGTTATATGAAAATCTTGACTGTTGAAGTACAATAGATAGATTGAAATTATTCAGACATATTTGGGAACAATTTATTAAAATTGGGTAGAAATCTTTTTGTTATATGAAAATCTTGACTGTTGAAGTACAATAGATAACAAAAAATTTTAATTATTGAATCGAAAGTCAGGAATGGGGTCTCAAATCACTCTTGATAAAACCAATTGAACATGTATATGTATGTATTACCTACCTAACAATTAGACTATCCAATATTTTTTTTGAGTTCATGATGTTACTTGAGAGTGGTCTGGCTTATTTTAGGAATACTAATACTTTTGTTTCAAGGATTAGACTTAGGTGTGTTGATTTTATATTGAGTTTTTCAAAAGATTATAACCTTCCATTTGCTGATATTTTCAATCCTAATCCACTCAGATAAGATTGTTGTTTCCCCTTTTGTTGTTTTTTCAATTTTAGCCAGCTTCAGTTCCAAGATTGTTAACATGAACAGAAACCTTGTAGGTTGATGCAATTCAGGCTTGTGGAGGTCAGAAGACTGCCGATGGGAAGCGCTTTCGGAATGGTGGTGGCATATTGTGGAATATCATCAAAGTACGCGATCCAAATGTTTACAAAGAGATTATGACCAAAGGAAGAGAATTTGAGGTATGTTTGACTTCTATATAAAGTGAATGAATACGAGGTTCTTGAATACCATTGTTTTATTGTTATATAAAGTGAAGGAATGCAAGGTTCTTAAATGCCATTTTTCTTGCTCTATCACATGGGCAACAGACTCGAGCTTTTGCTGAAAAAGAAAATTTTTATTCTTTACTTACTAATTTTAATTTTAATGTCCAGTTGAACTTCTCCCTGGTTAAGGATAGGAACATCGCTGTGACATTTTGAACATCTATGCTTTTGCTTCTTGTACATGGTTTTGTTTTTGG
Organism: Stenogyne calaminthoides; assembly: GCA_037126765.1. Classification (NCBI taxonomy): domain Eukaryota; kingdom Viridiplantae; phylum Streptophyta; class Magnoliopsida; order Lamiales; family Lamiaceae; genus Stenogyne; species Stenogyne calaminthoides. The sequence continues at coordinate 40,050 of JBBCBC010000172.1, read as the reverse complement.
TTATTACTGAAGATACTTGAATAGTGTTTTTAGAAATGAATCTCGATAGTTGCAATTTTGCCTTTTCATTTTATTAGTGCATAGCTGTTCATGTAAAATGGAGTAGGATTTATTTGTTTGTTTATTTATTGAAATTTGTAGAAGCAATTCAAGCTGCAAGCTCAAAGTAATCAAGAACCTAAGCAAGGAAAAGAAGCTACATCTAACAGCATCTCTCCCCCTGCTAATCAGATGAAGGATAATCCATCCGATGGTTTGGGGCTTATGCCTCATGATAAAAGCCAACACGATCCTGATCCCTCGACTACTGGACAGAAACGTGTATCTATTCATGATCGAATACGAGTACCCGTTTCTTATGATGATCTGCTTGGTGTAGAGGATCACAAAGATGAATTATCTCGACCTGAATAAATAAAGATAATGTCTGCTTTTTTGGTAACACCACCAGAAAACAATTTTTTCTTTTTCTCCTCGGAATGGTTTAGAGCGAACATGAAAACAGCTACAAGTTTTTTGTTACTTTTTTGGTCGTTAAGGAGATAAAGCTGTATTTATGCTATTTCCAGTTTGGTCAATCCTTGCTTTCCATTTCATTTGTGTTGAATTTGGTGTTTTTGCAGGCAACCATCTATAGATTGTAATAACCATTGCACACAGAAAATGTTCAGTGTTTATGCTTTCTGCTTTAGATATATCAAAGATTGCATTGGATCCATATATTAGAAATAAATGGATTTTAAACCTATATTCGATTGAAACTAAACTTAAATCACTCAAAAAATATACTAATAGTTATTTATCGTAGCCAAGTAGACTTGGATATTGTACAAAATCCCCAGAAATTACATACTAAATTCATAATCATATAATCTCGCAAAATGTTTTCTGTTACTTTTGCAAGTATAAACAAATGACAGTGCAATCATCCCTCTTTGAATTAGGATACTTTTGTTTCCATGACTTTGCAGCTGCATCCACCACTTCTTTCGCTGCTGCCTCTTCGCTACGTGCACTTGATACTATCGACATCACTTCTTCGTTGCTTAGCACGTCCCACACCTAAACAAAAATAAATAAATCAAATCATATACATGTACATACATAAATTAGAAACATTCGAGTAAAATATACGAGAAATGTCCTTACCCCGTCGCTTGCTAGTACAAGAAACACGTCGTTTGGAGATATACAATGGTAGGTAACTTCGGGTGTGCAAATTATGCCGTTGTTTTTTAGCACGAAATCACCGAAAGCACGAGACATAGCAAGCCCTGGAGAGTCATCATTAGGTAACCAGACTCTTTGTACATGTGGTTCTTCTTTTAGTGCAAGTACTCTACCTTTGCACCTTCTTATTCTCTCTGCTTCACCTGCAACATAACATTTTTCCAATTTCAGAATTTAAAAGGCTTGTATGATATTAAAGTTAAAATTGAAAAATAAAATGTTTACACAATTTACTTACATGGCACTCCAGGTTTGAGGTCAGTAGTTAATTGAACAGCCATGATCCCCGTCCCGTCCTCGTCCCTAGAACTACTCGTGAGTCACCAAGATTCGCGATAACGAGATCTTCACCCTGTGAAACACGATTTTGAAAACAGTTAGTAAACATGCCTGATACTGTTAAGTGAAAACAACTAATACTGTTCAGTGAAACAACTAATACTGTTAAAAAATTTAAAAATTGTTGCCCATATAACTAAAAATGTAAAAAAAGACCTGGTTTTGTTCATGTACCTGTTTGATGACAACAGCAGCAGTGGTTCCACTGCATGAGCAGTCCAAACTCTCAAGATACTTCATTTGTTTGTCTATCACTTTGAATGAACTCAAGCAAGCCTCTTTCCATTTAAGGAAATTCTTGGTTGATCCAAATTGATCACTTTCTAATTTCTCATTTTTTCCCGAATATCGTGGCGACGGAATCATCTTCGCCACGGAATTCCTGTGGCTAAGAAGCATGGAAGGCAATCTGTTTCTGACAATATTGCTCACTATATGTCCATTTTTGCCATGTCCATCAAAAACAGCACAAAAGACTCCATCTTCAACTCCATAACCCTGATAAAATATATGTAAAATAAGTTTCACTGTGCAATTTATTTGAGTTCCGTGTGTATTTTTGAATAGTATTAGTTGTTCCATTGAACAGTATTAGTTGTTCCTCTTAAAAGTATTACTTGTTATACTGTAAAGTGATAGTTGAAAACTAGTTGTACATAATTCAAACTCTGTTTAAAAAAAAATGAAGTTAAACATATTTACCTGGTAAAGAATAGCACAATCTTGGTTTAATCCCTTGCTTCCTGTATGAGAATATGTTGATCCAATTTTTTGTGACTCATTTGTAATAAGTCCTGTATAATATACAGCATTTTCTTGGCCATAAGAATCATCATGTATTTCTCTTGATTGAATTGATCCACAAATTCCCATTTTCTTGTCTCTCTTATTTCTATTTTTTTTTCTCTCTCTCAAACTGTTTATGAGTTTTCTTTCTTGTGTATATACTTTAGAATCCAAGACTCCCAATATATAAGGAGTTGGGGGACCATGGAATATGCAGGTTGATGAATTTAATAATTCTTGATAAAATAGTTGAGGCTTACAGAGAGTTGAAAAACAGAATATTGATCAATAATTGAGTTATTTTTCAATAATGGGATTATTTTATTATGATGAGAAAATTAAATATTATTTTAGGCTACCCCAAGATTCATTTCAAAGGGCATCCTATGTGTAGTTTTGTAGGAATAATATGTGACTAATAGGTTGCAACTATTGGAACCTAATCAGGGAGTTGACTTCCAATATTTAAGACACAAGTTTCTGAATTAAAAATGAATAGGTTTGAATTTGTGTTATTATTTACTAATTTGATTGTTTAATTATATTTATTGGAAGTATGAATATATATGGATTGAGTGTAAAAACAGTGTTCTAAAATGTGCAATGTCGGTAAAAGATATAAATGATCTTAATTAATATAATTAGTATTTAATGAAACACGCTAATGGTTAATTCCAGCTGGAGAATTATTCACAGGATGATAGTTTCAGTCCAATTTACACAATATCAATAATTTTTTTGCGTTAATACTTTAATTTTATTCAACAATTTTTTTTTTTTTTGAATAGGTATCGAACATTTTCTCAATTCTGGAAAAGGAGACAATTCGGGTCACAAACTCTAAATTATTTTCTAAATTTAAGATATAATAGAATTTCAATTTAAAACCAATTTTATTTTTTTATATTATGGATCGTTTCTTAAAACTTAAGGAGTATGTATAATCAAAATTAAGACTCCAACTTGAAGAAAAACAAATTTTGCAAGTTTGGGGCATCGAAGAGGTAAAAAAGTTTTAATGGCTAATTAGTCAACTTAAAAAAAGTTCATACAAATTGCCAATTATTAGAAATATATGTGTATATATTTATAATAAAAAAAACCATAGGATTGTGTAAATAATTGGTGATCCTCAGGTGTAGCTGATGTGCTGGAGAGAAATTAGCCAAGTACTTCCAAAGGACCAGTTCAATTATTACATTTTACAAGAAATACATATTTAATAATAGTTGCAAATGAATATAAATTTAATTACATATTCTGCGTTTATTAAAAAACGAATGAAAAGTAAGTAGACCTTCAAAAGATTAACTTATATTTTACAAAATATAATAAAAAGACGATATATATATATATTTAATTATTTTTTGAAAGGAAAAACTATATATTTTGAAGTTATGATTTTTATATGGAGCTTAATGCTGAATTCAATACAAATTATCTATACTTCGTAACATAATGCTCATGATTTTTGTTATAGATTATTATACAGAACTAAATATTGAAACTCGTATCAATAATTTTTATAAATACAAACTCCCCTACAAAATTTTTTATATTATAAAATTGATATCATTATACTTGTAAATTGATATCATTATTTATAAATTAATATCTATAGTAGTAAAAGTTATGACTCGATTTAATAGTGCAAATGTTGTGGTATCGGTTAATTTATACATATAGGTATATAAATTTTATACTACAAATAAATTTTACTGAACAAATTATTTTTTTATATATAAAAATATAAATTTATTATGGAACAAAAAAAAAAAGGGAGTGAAAAATATAAACGGAGTCTCATTTGTCAAAATATGTCGAGCTAGGAAAGAACTAATAGTTGTGATAATGTGCAAGTCCTTTTTTAGAACTTGATTAATTTGACAACGTACGATTCATCAAGTTTGAGTTGACTTTTAGAAATAACCTATCGAGTTTTTTTTTTTTTCTTTTTTCTTTTCTCATATAAGAATTATAAATATTATTGATGAGAGGTCTAAATTTTGTAAGGATCTTGTCAAACTGGAATTTAATATTTAATCACAAAGAAAATGCACTAAGGTTCTGCTTCATTGGAGGGACCTTAAAGTTTGGAAGAAAAACAGATGATAAATTGATAAGATATTTAATTTTCTATATTTTTATAACTTCTATTTAAATTTGGATAACTGCCAACGCAGTCGGATAGCTTTTCAAACATTTGGAAAGTTAAAGGCTTCGTCGTCATTTTTATTGATAATAATTGGATAAATTAATTACTGGACAGTTAGTTTGAGGTCAAAAAGAAAATGACAACCACAAATATAAAATATTAATTCGCCTATTATAACAAAATACACAGACTTTACATAGTTTTGAAAGGGCAATAATACTGACTTTATTAGTATTTAGTAATAATATTCAATACTTCTCTTTTATGCATTATTGATTATACATTAGTCTTTGTTGAATTAACTGATTTTGCATCTTCTTACACCTTAAATTTGTCTTTTGGAATTCAACTTTTAAGAGTAACAAATGGGTATAAACATCATCAATATTATTCAATAGTCTGTATAACGTACATAAAAATAAGACCACAAGTAATATTTTCTTTCCTATTTCCTATTTTTGGTTTGGATATATATATATATATATATATATATATATATATATATATATATATAATTTACGTTTTAATAGTTGTAAAACAATTCATTCATGTGCATTTGGTTAATTTGACATCTGTCAAAATCTGCTGTAATTTTCTTTTTATTTTTGGCCGGTAAAAAACTTTATTCATCTCATGGGTATAAGAAGAACCCGAAAAAATACAAATTTATAGAATTTAACAATCTAAAACCATTCTTGAATTAACAAGTCAATCATTAAAGGAAAGATTAGAGCATCTAACTGGACTCATAAAACTCCAAAAGTCTTGAATTATTTTCTCAACGGAACACGTAATATTGTTGTAATGACATTCCTTTCTTTCCAAATTATCATTCTTACCTCTAAGAATGCGGCCATTGATAAGATTTAAGAAGGTTCATGATGAAGTTGAGATATTTAACCATTTTCAAATGTCCATCCATATTGTGTGAGGTCAAACATTCAAAAAATGTGTTAAGATCGCCAGCTAAGTGAACATGGATATTCCTTCTAGTATATTAATCTTTGCATTTTAAAAAGAAGTTCCATTTTTTTTTTTCGATGGCTAAAGTGACAACGCCTCATAGGCATCTTTTGTATGATAACGCCCACTAGGTGATCTTGTCCATCTCCATGAATCATAGGTCGTACGGTTCAATGGGTACCTGTTAATCAAATCAATCAAAGAGTTTAGAGTTCCTATTTCACGATCCATAAGATTCCTTCCCCCCCCCATATCCCCTAAACAACACTCCTTATCTAAGCTAAGATGAAAGAGACGTGGAAAAATAGATTTAAGAGATTGATCCCCTGCCCAGATATCCTCCCAAAACCGAATGTCCCTTCCATCCCCCAAGACCATAACTAATCTACCCTGAAACCACATCCCATTCTCTCCATGAGTAAGACTTACAATGTCCCTCCACCAAGTTGACCATAATCCATCTCATTTTGTGACATCAGATCATCCATTCATTTTTCAACTTCAACAATGAACCCATAATTGACCCAATAGTCTCCACATCCATTTACCTAAGAGAACTCTATTGAAAAAATCTAAATCCCTAACCCCAAGACCCCCAAGACTTAATTTTCTTGATAATACTATATGATTAATGTGTGTTGATAGCTAGTTTAAATGGATTAATTGTGTGGAATATGACTTTTTGTGGTAACTAACTAATCAAACAATGAGAGTTCAAATAATTGAACTTTGAAAGATTAAAGATTAAAAGCGTAAATAAAGTGCACAGAGACTATGACAAATTTTGCCTCTTGTATTGATATTTTTCGGACCATTTTTGGGTCTTAAGTGCCCATATTTATACTACATGGGAAGAGTGCATTACACTCTCTGTTTTTCTTGTCCGGACATCAAATGGTCAAACTCCCATTTAATGCCATGATTTTACATTAATTTATCTTCTTCCCCTTAGTTAAAATAAGGTCCTCAATCCTTTTGAAATTGAACCAATGTTGTGTCGCTTGTAGCTCAAGTAATTGACTTTAGGGAGGGTTTTCTTGCATACAAGTGTTTTAATTTTCTTATGTACAAGTGAGCTTCTAAATTGTACCTATTGTACCTTCCTGGACGATTGCATTAAACTCTAACTAATGGAAATCATCGCTTAGTGAATTTTTTGGTGATCAAACCAATTCAAATTATATACACAAATGGAACTAAAAAGCTCTATGAGGATCTTATAATGAGCTAGTTTGAGCTCAATGATTCTTCTTTTTGTCCATAAGACTTTCTAAGAATAAAAGCGAGTGGGGGTGGCGTTTTTCTTGGTTTAGAATCCATCTCAATTGGGCAAGCCCCTAGCTTCTCTCCTTCATATAACATGAAATATTAATGAATGAACCTTAATAGGGATACAACAATGTGATTACGAGTTGATGAAATTAACATGGAGCATAAAATCTGATTATTATGAATGTACTTCTTGCTAAGAACATAAGCTAAGGTTATCATTACGTGAGAATTGATAAGTACATGAAGTTGTTAATAGTAATTATCAAAATATATCACAATTCAAATTGTTAAGATCGCCAGCTAAGTGTGGACGTGTAGCATTTTAAATTCCATTTGACTAAAGTGATAAAACAAGTATGATAAAAAAATTCATGTATCTTATAATTTTCAGACCATATTATATTATACAGAATCATATTCGATGTAATTCCATCTCATTTTGTGGATCAGATCATCCATTCATCACCTGAAAATAATGAACCAATAATTGAGGTGTTTTAGACCATGTCAGATATCAGTACAATCAAGCCTTGAAGGAATATAAAAGTGGTTTTAATTCATGGGTGAAAAATGTGTTAAAATGAGGTAAAATTGATCAAATAATTCAATTTCATAATATGAAATTTGTTCATTGAAGACTAACTCTTTTATCTAACGTTGAATATTTATTTCTTCCCATTAAAATATCAAGAATTTGTGTCCAATAATGCATCAAGTTTTTGTTTAGGGGTGTGCATATTGAAATGCAAAACTCTAACTAATGGAAATGCTTGGAATTTTTAATCAAACCAATTGAATTATATACAAAAATGGAACTAAAAAATGACTATTCGATTCGTCGTTTCCATACTTGAAGTGGGCCGCTTTTAGTTTACTGGATTTTCATCCCTCTTCTCTTTTGTGACAAAAATCACAAAAACTTCTATGAACCTATTTCACGGAAGTTTTAAGATAAACTCGATATATTATTCAGCATACAATAACGTTTAACGCTATCACGCTTTAGTGATTTTGAGAAAGAAAAAAAACTACATGTAAAATCAAATACTCCCTCCGTTCGGTCTTATTTGAAACATGATACTTCATATACTAAAAGGTACTCTATTACTTGGTTCACAGTGAAACTTCGTATGCTATGCCCCTCTTTTATATATGAGTCTCAAGATTCAATCGATGCATTGGGTTCCAAGATCAACCAAACCAAATCAACCAAAATTTCTGAAATTTACAACCAAATAAATCTGCTAGCTTCGGTTTCAATTTGGTTGAATTTTTCGGTTTTAACCAAATAATGCACAATCCTATTTCAATCACTAAATGAAGAGACAAAGGATGACGTCACAAACTAAAACCATTTTCTTCTTCTCAAAACAGTATCCATAACAGTCGACACTACCATACAGAGGGCAAAGTAAAGTTTAAATTCACATGCACATACCAGCATTTCTAGTGCGGATACTGATTGAGCGACAACAACAGGAGACACAACACAATGTCTTGTTTTCTCAGCTAATGAAATTTCACCTCATTGAGCGAGGACAATAGTATTTTCCTCCCCTTGTGATGAGTCGGATGCAGATGGCTTCTTTATCAAAGGCTTGGGCAAATCGAACTCATCCTGACTGCAGCGTTGCTGAGGGTGGCATAACAGCTTGCACATGTCACGAAAAAGGGCACGAGTCAACCCCTGACCACTCTCAAATATATAGCCCTCAAACTCGCTGATAGGCTCGAGTGCATCAACCAGGGTGTCATAAACAATTTGTGGACAGTTATCAGGCCCAGGTTTGTCGTGAAGGTACATAACATCCATGGTGAAGAGTTTCAGAGTTGAAGGCAGCTGAAATAGTGGCTTCATAGATGACCTACAGTAGATTAAGATCTGAAACAACGGAATAAAGGTGATTATGGGGAGTCAAAATTGAGAGAATTATAAATTAATGAATACACTATCGGGATAAATTCAAAAGAATGGGAACATTCACTAGTCTCTATAGATCCTTTGAAATATTATTTTTAATGAATGAACGAAAGATTGAGAAGAATTCGACAACAAAATGTAAGAACAGAAATTCACTATAGACAGCTGTCAAAGAAACGGAAAGGTGGTTCCATTTTCATGTTCTGCCAAAAGACTGACAGTATAGGAACATAAACCGCTCATTTGACAGTAGTCAGAAAAACAGAGAATGGGATTCCAGTTCAATCTTATCCTTTCTTTTCTTCAAAAGAAACCCACTCAATTCAATTTCATTTTTCTCCCCCTTCTGCATAATGAGTTTTATATAGACATCATGTGATATATCAAAAAGAGAAACAAGCAGCTAGTAACTCAATAGTATCCATTTCCGTATCGCTTCTGCATAATGAGTTTTATGAGAACATTGATCCCAAAATTATCCAGGAACCTAGTAAGCCAAAGTGAGAAATTCAACTTTCCTAAATTTCCAGGCAGACTCTTTTTTTATTGTTGTTTTGGTAGGGGTCTGGGGGGATGGGGGAGGGGATTAGCTTGCTCAATTTAAAAATTATGAGAAAATCTATTTGAGTTCAATCAAGACTACTCACCAATCGAAATATCCGATTTTGTGCACGAGATTTCTTCGCTTCATGAGTTGCTACTTTAAATAGCTGGGAGAGATCTGCTTGACTGGGTGATGATTCCACTGAGAGACCTCGTAAAGCAGCAGATGCTGAGTCGACTTCACTGCTAAACTCTTTTCGGAGCTTTACAAATAAACAGGAGGAAATCAGACCCACTAATTAAATGACTGGGGAAAAGAGGGACATAAATATTGTGTTCGAGGAAGGAGGAAGGATCAAAGAATTTAAACTAGAATACAATAAGTAGCATATGCTTCAGCTGAACTACGAAGCTATCTTTCAAAATTCATACATGGCATCTGAATTGAGAAGCACCTTCTCTTAATTAATGCATCTAACGGCACAAATCAATTTCCATAAAATCAAAACATTAACTCCTGGATTATATTGTGCAAAAAACTCTTTAACAAAAAGCAAGACATAGCCTCTCTAGCATCAGAACTGGCGAAATAAGGGGGGCAAGTGGAGGCTGCTGAACTCTATGTGCATGTATGTGTGTGTACATGTATATAATTATATTAAAATGAGCATTTATTCATCTAGTTTAGATTTATGGCTGTGTATGTGTATAATTATATCAATATGCAAGTGTTGATACCTATTAGTTAAAATTAAAACACGTGTTTCATTATACTCTTGCCCCAAAAGTTTTATAATCTTGAATATGCCACTGCTAGCATGAATGGATCACATCCACTAGCCACTAGGGGAGGAGAATATACCTGGTGAGGTATTAGCCCCATTGGCAGACATACGAATTTCAAAGTTGAATGACCGTGAGAAAGTTTTCTTAGTGGTCTATAAGTGATTAAGTTCATAACATGACACAGAAAAAGAAAGAAATGCAACCTAAGATGGGGCATGCAGCTAAGCAATGTAATAGCATGCTCACTGGAACAACAATAGTGCATAAATCATAACATTTGCATAGTCCCATAGGCAGTGCACTTAGCATCTGCCTACGCACATTTCAGATTCTCAGTACATAATAATAACCACCGGTTAGATTATGCACGCGCCCTTTTCTTGAAAAGGATATTCCTTCAATATCTTACTAGCTAAACATACAATATGAAAGCTAGTGGAAGAATTTACTCTATAACTCACAAACAAACAACTCATACACCAACCATCTCTAGGGATTAGAACTTCATTTCGCTTTTTCTAAAGATATCAGGGGATCGTTGATGAATAATGTATCATTCTACACACATGCTGATGAAAAACCCTAAGTTACAATGTTAAACCTCTACAACAAAATTAACAGTAGAAACTATCTCTTAATGCCATATCAATGCGGTTAAGGTACAAAAATAATCAAGAAACGAATAATACCCAACACGTAGTTTTCCCAAGGGCGCAGAAGGCAAAACGGTGATCGGAGTTGATGCTGAGTTTAGCATGGACGAATAGCATAATCGCCTGCTTAATTGACTCCAATCTGGTGAAAGGCCGTCCATTCGGCCCGTTCACCTTCATTTCCACCATCGTTTCGGGGCCCACATCGATGCAGAAAAGTATGTCCTCGTTCGAAATTCGGGCCGGCGGAAGTGTGTATCCTCCGTCGCCCGATCCCGCCGGAGATTGAGAGCCTACCGGCGGTGCGTTCGTGCTCCGTGCATCCGTAACTTCCATCTTGGCTGTTTCCGATTTTTCCTGTGTCGATTGATTTTGGCTTCCAACTGGGTTTACGTCACAAGAATTGTGGGGGTGATTTCGTCATTTTGAAATTTTGCGGAGGGATGGAGAAGAACTTATTGGGAGAGAAATATTAAGTTAGTGTGTGTTTTGAAACACTTAAAATAGTTTTCAGAAGTATTTATTTTCAAAAGCTCTGAGAGGGAGTTTTGAAAATAAGTGTTTTCGGAAGTTATTTTAAGTGTTTCAAAACACACCCTAAATATACATATACCTACATCTTTTCGATTGAATTTGTGGTACAAAACTTGTATAATGTGATTTATCGATTACTATAGTCACTAGGGGTATGTTTATTTTGGCCTTATAGTGGCCGTGGGTAGGCTTGGCAGCGGGGCGGGGAATCCCCGTTCCTCGCGGGGATCCGCCCCGATCGGGGCGGGGAATCCCCGCGAAAATTTCCCCCGTGGGGCGGGGATGGAGAATTTTTTTCCCCCCGAAGGTCGGAGCGGGGCGGGGCCGGGGATAGCATTCCCCGCCCCATTCCCCACGGGGCCCCGAATTAATTTTATAATTTAAATAAATATATATAATTATATATACACATATATATATAATTAAATAATATGTTTTAAAATTCTAAACTCTAATCTTGAAATTATAGTTTACTAATATAGATTTTTTGAGGAGGAGCTTGACATGGATGCAAGTGAAACGGAGAATTGAAGTTGTTTAATTATGAGAAAGAACAAATGAGATAAACAATAAGCTATTTTTTATTTATGTTGTATGCTTAATTTTATATTTCGAATTTTTGTTGATGTTGATGTTGAACTATTTTTTAATTTTTATAGATGTTGTTTAATTTGTATTTTGAATTTTTATATTCGTAATATATTTGTGAAAATTAGATTTTTATAATTAAAAAAAAAGGTGGGGCGGGGATTCGAGCGGGGATGAAATTCCCCGGCGGGGCGGGGAATGGGGCCGATTTTTTCCCCGAATGGTTCGTGGGGATTCCCCGCCCCCGCCCCGAATTTCGCGGGGATGGGGAGTTGTCCCCCGACCCCGCCCCGCCCCATTGCCAAGCCTAGTTGGGGGGAAGTTTTCGTGGGGGGCGGTACGTTCTAAAATATCAGCTTTTCGTAATAGATCGTTCGTGAGAGAATTACGATGAAGGACAATCTATTTAAGAGTGGCATTTCTGATGGCATGTGTTCGATGTGTCTGGATCCGATTGAAAAGGGCAATGTCAAGAGGAAGATTGTCGGATTAGTTTGGCAGGCTACAATATGGAAGATTTAGAAGTTCTGTAACTGTATTTTGAAAGGCAGTTCGTATAATCTGGATGAACTCATAGATAGTATAAATTTTTGCTCGTGGAAGTGGATCCGTGCCCACTATCCATTATCATTTGTGGCTCCGTTCTATAATTGGGAGTGTCAACCTCTAGAGTGCATTCCTTCTAAGTTGTAAATTGATTGTGTTATGGTCCAACAGGACGTGTACGTTTCGAGTTTTCGAGTATCCCTTGTGCTCATGAAAATATATTTCATCTTTATCTTTTAAAAAAATTCTTAGTTTGTGTTTCTTCATTTAATTCGTCTCTTCTCTCATCTTGGAATCGTGTATTTATTCAAATTTAATTACTTTTCATTTTTCCAATGCATTATCTGGAAATATTCAATTATTTTTAGAGTATGTCTAGTGTGAAAATTTTCATGTATGAAAATCTATAAAATTATCCTAAATCAACCATCTACACATTAAACACTAAATAATTAACCCTAAATTATGATCTATTCGGGCCAGGTGAACTATGAATCACTTGGGCCGAGTGAACCATGAACCACTCAATTTTGTCTTACCTTTCACCAATTACAGAATTTAGTTGTAAATTAAAGTTTTTTCATGTATGAAATTTTTTATACTAGACTTTGTCTTTTAATTAAATATACAGCAAATATTATATGCTGAAGGTGTAAAATCAATAAATACTTGAATTATATATAACTTAAAAGTAAAAAAGTTATAAAAAATCACTATGTTAAGTATATTCATTTTCTAAAGTAAAGATCCAACATCCTTATGGTTTATAGTTGCAGGCCCAATCTGTTACAGCCCATGGCTTTCCTTATTCGCTCTCGCTAACCAACACTACCTGTCAATTTCTTATTCGGCCCGTCGCACAAGTTCAATTTATACTTTAGCAAATCGATAATTTTCCAATACAAAAATCTCTCGATTCACAGAGAGAAGAAAAACCGAGCAGAAACATGGCATGCTTGCACGATCACAGCTGCGAAGATCACGAATGCTCCTCCGATTGGTCTCTCTACAAACACATAGACCTCCCCAGGGTTTATCCCTCTCTCAATATAGCTTTACATTGCTTTTTACACCTTAATCCTAAGTTATAATCATGTAATCTGCGGCTCTGTTGTGTGTTGTTTCATTCTCTATGGAATACTCACTTGTTTTCGCAGAGGGATTTAACTGTTTGAACAAATATCTTCGCAAATTTGCCATCAATTATTTGTTCGGTGATTAGTCTAGAACCTACAGATAGGGTTTTTTTCTCAACTCTATTTCATTTCACCAGTTTTTTATTAATTGAATTTAAATTGTGCGATTCAAGAATACGATAACTAAATGTTTTTGCTGTTAAAAAAAGGTATCCGCACTGAATGAGTCTGTTTCTGGAAGTGTGAAGTCAGTATTCAGAGCTTGGGAGCAACGCCTTAACTCATCAGAGGTAATCCATCATTTTTTGAGATGATGCTCGTATTCGTATGTTTAACAAATATTTATTAGTTCATATAATTTGCTGCTGTTCTTATCACATACAGTTGTGAAGTATAGAGTGACATATATGGTTGGATGTGGTTATTATATGTTTTGCTTCCTCAAGCCTCAATTTGATAGTGGATGGATCTTAATAGCAATCAAGTACTTATAAACTTTTTTTCAACTGCTACAGGGTCATTTGGAAAGCAATGATGGTGATCCTGAGTTGATGGTATTTATACCGTAAGTATTAACCTATAGTATTCTGATGTATAACCATAGTGGATGTCCTTTTATCCTCTTTATAAGGAAATTGATCAATGTGGTAGACAAGGATGCACTTTGAAGAGCATAACAAAGCCTTTACACATTGCAAAATTTCTAAGAGCTCATATACCTGAATGCAGAAGCAAACGCTACTTTAATACGTGATACTTTGAAATCTTGGCTTGATGGCATTGTTATTTATGTGTGCTTAGTTCAATAATCCAGGTTTTTTTGGACTGGTAATATGTGTTTTCAAATTTAGGTAATTATGGAAATAAAGATGGTGCTTGTTATGTTTTCCATGAGTGCTGATATAATCTGGTTATTTCTGTCTTGACAACCATACATTTAATTGATAATTTCTACCTTATAGTGATTTGTTGGATGTTTGTGTAGATTTACCTCAGATGTTAAGATCAAGAGCATTTCAATTGTTGGTGGTGCTGATGGTACGAGTCCTGCAAAGATGAGGGTGTGAGTTCCAATAACTGATGCGACTTATATTTGAATTTACATTTCTTTAATTATGATTGCCCCCCTTCCCTTTTTTGCTGGCATAGTTTTGGTGTATTATAATTATAATGTTTGATCTAGTCAGTGGCGGATCTAGGGCAAGTGGGGGCTGCTGCCCCCACACCCCAAATATATATCCTGGATCTGCTACTCAATCCAGAGTAAATTTATTTTTGATAACCGTCTTGCAACCATTTCTTGTTATTTGACTGAATCATTTATTCTTCTAAATCCAGATTCATCAATCGGGAAGGTATTGATTTTTCAGATGCTGAGAACATGCAACCGGTGCAGGTATGCTGATATTTTAGCTTTTTGGTGGGATTATAATTTTAATTGTTTACTTAATTACCTTCTTTGATCTTCTTAGGAGTGGGACTTGGCGGAAAATTTACAAGGAGTTTTGGAGTACCAGACAAGGTGAAGTTGCATGTCCTAGATTTTATATAGTTACATGTCCTAGAATTTACAAGGAGTTTCTGTGTTGTGTGATGAAATTAATACATGATTCTTATGTGGAAATGGGAACCAAGCGAAGATATATCTCTTTGAATAAGGTGAGTCCATCTTTTTATCGTTCTTGAATTCTGAATTTGTATTAACAATCCACAGGTATTCAAGATTTCAGAGTGTTGGAAACATCACTTTGCATTTCCCGAATAATTTTGGTGGTGATACAACTCAAATACATTACATTGGGTTGAAAGGAGAGGCAACACAGGTATATTTGGTTGCAGACTTTGATTCCATTCTTTATTTCTCTTTCATTTAATAAAATAAATTTCAACTTCCTGCAGCTGAAGAGGGATGTTGTTGCAACAATAGTCTATGAAATCACACCAAATCCTTCAGATCACAAGTAAGTTCTCGATCTTGGCCAAAAGAATTACTTTGAGGTCATTTGCACATACTTGCCTGTCCAAGATTAGTTAACAGGCCATTTCATATTTTCTTTAGATGTATAAAACTTTATATAGTTCCGTGGGACTTTTCAACGTGTAGCAGTTACACTAAATACGAACATGGTTGCATCATCTCATAGTTTTCCAAAATTGTTGTTAGCATTATGTTTTATCGTGTTGTTATAAAAAAATTAAGGGCCCGCTTGGTTGGGGGTAATGGAAGTGGGTAATGGGAATTAATTCTATTGATGTTGTTTGATAGGTTTGATACATTGGTAATGAGAATAGAAATAAGCAATTGATTGTCCTCACCTACTCAACTCACCTCACATGATACCCATTGTTGATGTTGTAACCAAGCAATAACAATGCAATCAATAACCCTTAGTGATTTACCCCTCAATGATACCCATTACCATTCCCAATCCCATTCCCTAGTTATACCAAGCGGGCCCTAAGTAAACTCTTCTGTTATATATCATGTCCAGTCTTTCAAAATGGAATATCTGCTACAGTATTAAAAGCTCGATGACGGTTTTAATATTTTTGTTGTGATATTACATGTCTGTAAACCAAGTCCTAATCGTATTGGCACTTATATATCATTTACGAGTTATTGAAACTAGCCATTGATCCATTTTAAATTCTGGATCTCTTTCAGGACACACGCAGAGACAGGAGGTGGCCTTTCACAGGTGTAATGAGGTTCAGTTTCGTTTGATGTAACCTTATCATCATGAGATATATAGCTCAAAAATGGTCATTTTGTTTCATATCCTTTTACTGGCATATAACAAGTGTTGTACTTTCTTGGACTATCGAGTTAAACGGTTGAGGGGATCTTAATAACTTACATGAATCTGTTTCTGTTTCAATTGTCAATACCACAACTTTCTGATTGTCTAATGCTATTTTAGATCTTGTTTTTTGGAGTTTTTTAAGGAAAAAAACTCATCTGGCCACTGGGCTCTTCATTTGAGTGGGAGATCCAAATTCGATTCCCTCTGGGAACGAATTTGGAGTTATGGGAGTTATAAGGTGGATTGACGATTTCGTGTAGTATTCGGGTGCTTGGTGTACTAATTACTAACAATTAACATCTAACTTTGCCCGATAAAAAAAAATAAAAAAAATTCGGGAAAAATGTTTTGATACGACGTGTTGGAAAAGCGAGTTATGAAAATAGCACCCACAGGCGTTTCTTATTTAAACCTTTGATGCATCTTCAATTTGAGAAATTTTTTATTTTCAGTCGTTGGTTGTAACTTTTAGAAAAATTATTTTGAGTCCCCACTATGGGGTTACAATTTTCTGAAAAAAATAGAGGAATTTTTAACCGACAGTAGTGAGAAGTTATAAGCTGTGGAAAAAACCACAATATCATAATATAGTGTTCTACACTATGTTCCATAGTTTAAATTAGTGACACGTGGAATGAACAAAAACATCCAACGAACTACCGTACCCTGGGTCTATGTTTTAAAGATTCTTGAATAATCTTGAATTGATCTATGGAAAAATAGAATTATAGTGGAGTATAATCATTGCTAAACAATGCAAGTAACTAGTTAAGGTAATCGTTTCGACTTTCGTGTAGTATGTGAGGTATCCAACACAGTATTATTTTTCAGTTTAACAGTTTTTTTTTTAATTGTTTTGTGAACCGTAGTTTCATTAATTTACGAAATAAAATAATATAACAAATAGTAACATCATACAAGGATTTTCCATATATTTTTCCAAAATGAGGAGTCTGCGCAAAGGAAAAAGCGCTAATTTATTTCCAAGATGAGGAGTCCTGCGGAAAGGAAAAAACGCTAATTCTACAGTGAATGAATTTCTCCCCCGTTTTCATAATAATGTGCACGTTTACTATTTTCACGTGTTTTAGTGAGCGAATTTTTTATTAGTATTTAAAATGATAAAATGTTTTTTAAAGATGCATATAATAGAAAGATAAATATATCATATCACTCCTTAAAAGTCACTTTATCATTTTAAATACTAATAAATAATTCACTCGTAAAAACTCGATAATAAAGTTAGCGTGCACGTTATTTTGGGACGGAGGTAGTATATCACATGACATAGTTGACATTATTTTATTTAATTGCCTTCACATTCAATATTTTAAAATAAATATTTCATCTTGCAAAATAAGGTATTGAGTGAGAAACTAATCATGTTCCTAACAAAGAAATAATCAAGTGGCCCTAAATAAGGAAATGAGATCACTTATTTTATAATTGATGTTCTATTTTGTATTCTATAATATGGATGTATGATACATAGAGTAATAAAAAATATTCCACAGAATATCATACCCTAAATTCATGTGTTAAAAATCCAAAAGAATAAAACATCAATGAAATACAAAAAATGAAACAGGGGAATCGAACCGATAAATAAGATGATAAGTACTGTCCGAGGGGGAATACATTTATTAGTATTTTACATAGGTTTTGCCGCACCAAGCCCAAAAGGAAAATGATTCAAAATAATGGCAAAAATTTGTACGAAACAATCTTGTGAATGAGACGATGTACAATTAAGTACAAATTAATATTCATTTTTCCAAAAATATTAAAACGTCAATATTTATATTATATCACATCTCATTGTGAGATAGTCTCACACAAGTGTGTTTCTTTAATAATATATTATCTTATGTTTTAATGACATCATTAAGATTAAATATATTTGTTTCTCCTTTTTCTGAAAATCTCATTTTTACTTTTATAGATATATCATATATATATATATATATATAATTTCATTTCGATACAACGCACGATTTATGAACATATTTTACTTTTGCAATCAGGCATGGGAAATGGGTGGCGCTTCAACTGCTTAAAAATTTTACATTGTTAAATAATGCAACTTTAAATGTATTTTTTTCTTATAATTTTGAATTATTTCCTTCTAAACCACTTTGATTTTCACATATTATCGTCTTCCCAATTCTCATTGCATGTCAAAAAATTTTCATCTAGTTACTCTGAATATGATAACATATAACTACTCATAATTTAAATTGACTTTCTTAAAAAAGTCCAAAGTTTTTAATAATTGTCTATAATTCTTATTAATGGTCACACCATTAGTCAAAATTATTTGTCTAAGATGTTAAATAGAGTCTACTATCTGATGAAGTCAGTGTCATTCCCAAAATCAACACTCTTTGTCCTAAGTTTGTCTCGATTAGTATTTTCTTTTAAAAATGTGGGTACCAAGTTTCATCACAACCAACCCAGTATTGTTTTACAATTCAAGATCTAATGTCAACTGCACATGTAATTAATTCATAGTAATTGGACTCAATGATGGACCAACATGTCCCATGTTGGGATCACGTGTCACCATAGCTTTTGTTTTTTAAGTATTTGTTAGGAGTAATACTTATATTATATGTATATAATGACTTAAATGTGTTTTTAACAGTGTTATAATTAGTTAATCATGCAAATATTTCATTTAAAAAAAATTGTAGATCTGTTATGTATATGCGCTATCACTATTTAAAAAATCAAATATTTTTTAAGATAGTGATAGTGTATATGCATAATCGTGACAGTAAAAAAATAGAATTCACGTGAACCCGAATTCATAGGAAAATCTACTCTTTATATTATTTATTTTTGTGCCCCCGTCATAAAAGTTTTCTGGATCCGTTCATGATTGGACTAATCAATTAAATATTATATCCTGTAAAAAATCATACAAATAAGCAAATAAATTGAGCTTTATCACAATCAACCTAGTGTCATTTTACAATTTCAACTAATAATGTCAACTAATAATTTAATTTAAAATTATTCAACTAACAATTTAAATCTAATATCAATAGCTCATGCAACTAACTCATGGTAATTGAACTAATCAATTTATATCCAATATCATGTAATATTATTATACAAATAAGTATAT
Organism: Stenogyne calaminthoides; assembly: GCA_037126765.1. NCBI lineage: Eukaryota > Viridiplantae > Streptophyta > Magnoliopsida > Lamiales > Lamiaceae > Stenogyne > Stenogyne calaminthoides. The sequence goes on along the minus strand of JBBCBC010000172.1, from coordinate 20,664 downwards.
AAATTATACATTTATACACATATAATACTCCTTGTCTTTTTTAGATTGCTCAAAATCCAAAAAGTCTATCTTTTATCACATACTCAAAATAGCAATAAAGTAACTATACAATTCATGCTACCCCTTACAAACATCACTAAATTACATCACAGGTCACTAATAATTACATACAAAAGTAACTTATTTTTTTTATCTTATTTACTAAAATTGACAAAATACCCTTATAAAAAAACTATTTTATTATCTTCAAATATTAATAAAGAATTTCCTCATTAAAACGTGTCAAAATCAAGTGAGCAATATAAAAAAAATGGAAGAAGTAACTGGTTTTAAAAAAAATATCCATATAAACTACAAAATATAACATTTTATATTATTAATCATTAATATACCACTTTTAAAATTTTATGATAAATTTGTAATAATTTTTTTTGTTGATTTTTTTTTGGTATAATATTTGGTTATTATATATGTATAAATAGATTTAGTTCAAAAATTTGTAATAATTTTTTTGTTGAATTTTTTTCTTTTTTGGTATAATATTTTATTATTATATATTTATAAATAGATCTAGTTCAAAATTTTAAAAATAATATTAATAATTTAGAAAATATTCAAAAAATAATTATTATATATGTGTGGTAGATATGGGGAATTGAACTTTGTACCTCTTACATACAAATAAGATAATAAATATTTGTTATACCATTTGATCTACATCAAATTTGTTAAGATGTTTAAAATTTTATTAGAAAATTTAAAAAAAAATAGGCCCAACATTTTGTTATTAGATATGTATAGATTATTATGTAGTAATTACTCTCTCTGTCCCACTATAATATTCTCACTTTCCTTTTTTATTCGTTTCACAATAAGTTTCAGTTTTCATAAAGAGAAAAAGTAATTTAATTATTCATAATTTTTATTCTCACTTTTCACACAATATTACCAAAAATGATCCTCACTACTCCACTCCTTACTCTACATATCTTTTTCCTATCTTCCAATACTCAAAAAATATTTTTCATTTTTATTATTTTATTATTATTCCTTGGTTAAAACACCCAAAAGAAATTATATTTGCATAAAAAAATATAAAGAGAAAATAATATTAAGAAAAACTATACTATAAATAAAGACAAAGTTCCAGACAAAGTCATATCACTCTATTTCGAAATCTCTCTAATCTCAATAACCCTAATTTTAAATTTAATGTCAACTGTACATCCATATTTTTTTAATTTCTACCATATATTATATGGGATATTATAAATTATATAATAAGATTTATTGCTAATAATCAAATTTTAGACAATATGCGAATAACCAAATTATATGTATAATCTATTTCAAAATTTTTATACATTTCAATTTTACAATCATTATTATTTCATTATCTTCTTTTGTCTACTAATTATTTTACAATTTACAATTTTTTCTTAGGCTCTTTCTTCTTCTTATCACATGATATTTTTTTTATCTTTTAATGTTCCATTTTTTGTTTTGCAAGATTTTTTATTTTTACAATTTATTTTAAAAAAATTAGTAAAGATGAATTAAGTTGAGTATTAATTGATATCTTCAGAAAAGTTATAATGAGTTATAAATATGATGTCTATCAATAATATGGGTAACACTCATATGAATTATTTATACATGAACTCTATCACTGTCACTCACAAAATTTATCATTGTTGTGCACAAAATTTTTCACTCTTTAAAATGTGTTATTTTTCAAACAACGATAGTCTTTATACATGACAATGATAGTTTTTGTATATAACAGTAATAATTTTTGTACATAATAATAATATTTAATCAGATAGAGTTCACCGTGAACTCGGGTTCACACAAATTTTTGTCCAATAATATATGAAATAAGTTAGCATTATCCTTGCACATCCAACATAAATATACCTCAAAATATAAAATTTCAAATATAATTATTTTAATATTATTCATAAAATAATAATATCTGATAATTTATAATATTAAGTTTGCATAAAGTTACTATCACCCACATGTATCTTTAATACAATCATTATAATAACTTTTTTAAAATTATAGTATATGATGATTTATCATTTTCGACGTAGAACTTACATAAAAATATTAAAAATTTAAAAATATGAATATAGTTAAATTAAATTAATAATTCATATTTTTTAAATAATCTTTGTTCATGCTAATACACGAGGCTATATTCTAATATATAAATATTGTAGGATTGAGTTGGTCTCCTATGAATTAGATCTATGCTATGAACTTGAATTATTTGATCAATTTCACTCATTTTCAATACATTTTTCTAAATCACTAAATTTGATTTATATTATACACTGTGTAGGATCAAATGTGTAAGGTTCATAGCATGAAATAAGTTTATGCAAGTTTTTGTATGTATAATTTAGAATATTTGAAAAATCAAATTCTGAAATTTGGAAACAGAATCGTATTTACATTTTAAAATATCAAATCCACTTTTCTAAATTCAAATCCACTTTTCTAAATTCAAATCAGACCTATAAAATATCATAGTGTAGTCTCTTCTCTCTCTGTGTGTGAGCAGCGCGCTTTTGAATTAACTGCTAGGTTTTCATTCTTGCTCACTCGCTCATACCTTCAAAGAGAATTTTCTCTTTTTTGAACCGAAAAATTATTCTTGCGCGAAAGGAGTTCGTGTTAATCGAGGGATTCTTGAGCTGTAACCGAGGAGCGGAATTACGTAAAGGAATATTTACGTTCGTTTGTTTTTTCAAGGTTAGTAATTTAAGTTTATTTGGAGCGAATGAATTGCGGAGGTAGTTTATAACTCTGTGTGATGAATAAAGTTTGATGAAGTTCTTATTTTTCGTATTTCATCTGTTCTCGTTTTGTTGTTATTTTATTTCCCTGCTTTTGGGTATGCATATGTTTCGACATTCTTTTACGTTTAATTTTTGGAGGAGAGAGTATGGAATTATTGTTTCAGTATATAGTTCTCAAATTATGTCCTTATCTAAGTTGTTTCAAGTGAATTTATCAGAAGTTTCAAAGAATCTTGTGATTGGGCAATATATGAAATTAGTTTCGCTTTTGTTATAATCGGTTTAGAGTTCTTTTGTTATAATCGGTTAAGAGTTGGATATAATTATAAAACTATGGGGGATAAATTTTACCTTTTTTTTTTAATAATTTGTATGTTATAATTGTTTTGTAGTTCATTTCTTGCTTATCTTTGACATAATTAGTCTCTTGGAGTTTTAAAAAGTGGACCTTCCTGCTGTAGTTTCAATTAAGAAGTCAATTTTCTTATCTCACATACTATTAATGGTGGAAGTGGAAGGAGAGCCTTAATTGCTATTGTGCCTAAGGATTTTTTTTTCCAGTTTTCGTATACTCAATTATTTTTCTGCTACATAGATGTTCAAACTTGAAAGCATTTGATTTTGTGTAATCTGAAAACTTGCAAGCATAATCAGTTTTTCTGGTAAGTAAGGTCTCTTTTAGTCGATCTTTTTGAAAACTATGCATATGTTTTTGTGTGTTTGACAGAATCCCATTTCTCAAATTAAACACATTCTTGAATATTATATTGGAATTAGGAATTTCGCGAGCACTTTGTACCACGAGTGGCATCATGCAGGCTTGTGCGGGATCTGCAACAATAAATTCTATTCAACAGTCTGTTGGGATCAAGGGATCTGTATTTCCTTCAAATTGGATTGGAATCAGCGGATGCCCAAATCATGTTAGGTTCACTTCAGTCAAACCTTGTAGATCTTCTCAACTTGATGGGAATTTAGTCACTGGGAGGGCACCCTCATCCGTATCTTTTCCAATCCCTGAAATCGGAGGTACCTCTTTATTATATTCTTTTTCCAACTCAATTATTTTTCCTGAATATCTTTAATGTGAAGAACACAGTTTTCTTATTGATTTGATTTGATATGTGTGTGTTATTATGATGACGTGTCTATCATATAGTGCTGTCTGTAGATTGATTAAACATGAAAATCACTTTCTATTTGTGAATTGGTTCAAGTTTGTAGTTGTAACACTTATTCTTTATTATTTGTTTTAACAATTAGGTGCTGGAAGCAGCTTTGCTGACCATGGCTTGAGCGAAGTTGATCCTGAAGTTCGTGACATTATTGACAAAGAGAAGAATCGTCAATTTAGAAGCTTGGAACTTATTGCTTCAGAGAATTTCACATCTCGAGCTGTGATGGAAGCAGTTGGTTCTTGCCTCACTAATAAGTATTCTGAAGGATTACCTGGTAAAAGGTAAGTATTTATTTTTACGAAATAAACTATCTGAAAATTTGATTTTCTATGTATTTATATTGTGAGTTTTTTTTTTGGCTGTAGATATTATGGTGGAAACGAGCACATCGATGAACTTGAGACTCTTTGTCAAGAGAGGGCTCTCGCAGCTTTTAATTTGGATGCAAAAACATGGGGTGTAAACGTCCAACCATTATCTGGTTCCCCTGCGAATTTTGAGGTTTACACTGCAGTTCTTAAACCTCATGACCGCATAATGGTAATAATACTTTGCCTTCCACTTATTTGCATTGAAGATTTGAATTAGTGTCCTAGTTTGAAGATTTTTTAACTGGCTTCAGGGCTTGGATTTACCTCATGGTGGACATTTGTCCCATGGATTCATGACTCCCAAGAGACGGGTCTCAGGCACCTCTATTTATTTTGAATCCATGCCCTATCGACTGGATGAGTCCACAGGTGTGCTAGTTCTTTCATTAACATGGTCTACAATGGTTATTTTTCTCCACAGACTAATTGCAACCTTTTTCTGATTTGAAAACTTATTTTTCAGGTCTTGTTGATTATGATATGCTTGAGAAAACGGCTATCCTCTTTCGTCCAAAACTTATCATTGCTGGTGCCAGTGCTTATCCTCGAGATTTTGACTATCCTCGCATGAGAAAGGTACATGTTTTCTTCTTTATGCCGATTCATTAATACTTTATACTATTATGCTCTTTTTATTTTTTTGATTACATTAGTGTCTTAACTATTTCTTCCTGATACGCCTTATAGATTGCAGATGCTGTTGGTGCCTTTCTCATGATGGACATGGCTCATATCAGTGGACTTGTTTCTGCATCCGTGGTTGCTAACCCTTTCGAGTTCTGTGACATCGTAACAACAACAACACATAAGGTTGATATTAATTCATGGCTTGTCTATACAAACTTGACCTATAACCTGTCCTTTTATTTTATACAGCTGTATGCCCTCTACTTTGGGTTTATAACCTGTATTATATGTTTCTCTAGTCTCTCAGGGGCCCACGAGGTGGCATGATCTTTTTCAAGAAGGAACCTGTTCTGGGAGTTGATCTGGAATCTGCAATTGACAATGCTGTGTTTCCAGGTTTACAGGTCTGGAACTGTCTACTTAGTAAAATCTATTTTCCTAAACGTTTTTTTTGGTTTATCAAATATCAATCCACTTGTTATTGTGAACAGGGAGGTCCACATAATCACACTATTGGAGGGCTCGCAGTTAGTCTGAAGCATGCAAAATCCCCGGAGTTCAAAGCATATCAAAACAAGGTATCAGGACTCACTTTTGGTTGCTTGATGGACCATTTATGTGTGCTTATTTTGACACAATTATATATCCTGTAGGTGGTCTCTAATTGTAGAGCTCTTGCTGCTCGATTAATGGAGTTGGGATACACACTGGTCTCTGGAGGGAGTGATAACCATTTGGTTCTTGTGGATCTTCGCCCCTTGGTGAGCATATGACTTTTAACTTCATCTTTCGTCTTTTTTCCATCTTTTTGCTAGAGTTAACAAAGCTGTGTTATTTGATTAGGGCACTGATGGTGCTAGAGTGGAGAAAATTCTGGACATGGCATCTATAACCCTCAATAAAAACTCTGTACCTGGTAAGTAAAATTCGGTTTTGAATTTTTTTTAAGTTTTGATTTGTTCGGGCCAGCAAATGAGAGATCTTTCTCGGTCCTATTCTCCAGCTGTTCCAGCCCACAAACTTGCATTTAAGGCACTGTGTCTACTCTTGTACTTACACAGCTTTTCACCATGCAGGTGACAAAAGTGCACTAGTGCCAGGTGGCATACGTATTGGTTCGCCTGCCATGACCACCAGAGGCTTCAGTGAGAATGAATTCATCTCCATTGCTGACTTCATTCACGAAGGCGTCCAAATTACTATAGATGCAAAGAAGCTGGTTTCGGGCACTAAGCTCCAAGATTTTATGAAATTTGTGACTTCTCCGAGCTTTCCATTGATCGACCGCGTGTTGGATCTACAAAAAAGAGTCGAGGCACTGACAACCCAATTCCCCATACCTGGGTTGTAAAGAAGGCAAATGTGGTCTACCCCGGGCTTTTGATTATTAGATACATCTGTTGTGCTTTTCCAAAAGTGACTTTTTTGGAGTTGTTACTTTGCATGTTGTAATGGTTACTATAAACTGTCGCTGGATCTTTATCCAAAAAAATTGAGATATAGACCCATGTTGTTTGCTTAATATTTAAGAAGTATTTGCTGTGGCAAATTAGATTTTGCAATTTTGGCTACAAGAACAATAACACAGATGAAAAAAATTATATGAAATTGAAACGTGGTAAAATATATTCTTGATTCAGCTCTATGAAATTGTGGGGCAGAAGAAGAAACTTTATTACTTGAAGATTCATAACTAGTGCTAATTACAGTGTTGAAAGCCTGCCTAATGCTGTACACATTTTCTCTCACATTCATCTTTTACACACTCTATCATCTTGTACACTAATATTAGTTTACATAATTGAGAACCCTTCTTGCAGGCCATCTAACTCTCCTTTTAAACTGTGTTGCTGTATGACCAAAACAGAAGCAGTAACTGAATAATCTGAAGCTGAAAGAATGTCACCAATGGGGCCCAGTTCCGGGCACTCCTCCCAGTCGTTCATCCCCACCGTCAGGACCGAATTCACCCTCCTGCCTCGTCCCACTATGAAAAGTCCATATTGCCCCTCGAGTGACCTCAATGTGGAGAATGTTTGCCCTGAGTTAACAAGGTACTTCTCCATGTAAGCCACATGCCCTCCAGCAACATGCCTATCATAGAAATCGGCAAAGCATTCATCGTCGACTTTCATCTCTTCTTGATGCTCCAACGTGTTCAATTTTGTTATCGTGATTATTGACGACACACTATCTCCAGTGGCTTCTAACAGGAACCTTATAACCGTTAGCTTCACCCCCGAGTGGCACGCCACACGCCCAGCATAGGCTAACGCCTCCCGGTCGTCTTTCCCGCCTATGAAGATGACTGCAGCATGAAGGGTTATGTTGGTTCTTGATAATATCGAAGTCCCCAGGCCCCGGTCGACTAAGATTCCTATCGAGCATGGTGCATGGCGAAGAACCTGTACGATCGTTTCGCTTATAAGCTATGGAGGATATCATATGCTTTATTTACAAGATAACTACTCAACTGTTACACATATACCTTTGAGTAAAGGAAATAGATAAAGGAATGTAGAGATGACATTTCTTTAGCCACTCATATTCCTAAGAGACAGTTTTTATATAAACCAGTTTCACCGTGCAACTAGTTTGCATTTGAATAACACTTGTATACATCAGTTGTGCAGTGCATACACAACGAATAATTTTCCTCTCAGAAGTACACATGAGTTGGGCGGTGCGCTTGGTATATACAAATTTTTGTCTTGTCTATATTTTTAAACAACATTAGTTATTTCATTAAAGCGTATTGGTTTTGTCAGTATTAGTTGTTTCATTCATGAGTATTAGTTATTATACTATAAAGTGATAGTTGCGAATCAGTTGACCAATAAAACTGTTTTACATAAGACCATCTCTTCATATAAAGAGTAAAAAGTCAGGTGCTATAATATGTACCTTGCGATTGACATGACGAAAAGCCAGGATGGCCAAGGTTGAGCCTCCCACCAGGCTCTTGTTCCTTGTGGAATGGCAATACAATGAGAGAAACCATTACATCTTCTGCTAAGATGCAGATATCTTGGTGCAAGTTACTGAGAGTCGAAAGAGCGAGCATTCGTCTAACAGTGATCCCATCACCATCATCATTGACGTAAGCGTTGACGCTGTTAGTTATCTGCTCTCTCATTTGCACGATTGTTGGATCGGTTACGGTGACAGCATCCACGCCTTCAGGGTGAGCCAATGTGGCTGCTATTCTATCTGTCAGCTCGACCATGTCTGTGAGATAAACGAGGATACCTGGATCGGCTGGCCCTCGAGAAATTCCCATGAAGTTTATGGCCGATGAAATGTTCTGTGAGCCGCGGAGGCAGAGCAGGATACGAAGCTCGTCCGATGGATCGAGCCATTGCAGTGCCATTCTTTGAGTCGGGGCGTGCTTTCTTGCTCGTTTGATGATGTTTGCGACCACCAGTGGGGCGTAGATGATCGTCATAAACGTCGCGAATACCATTGCTATGCTGGTTGAGATAGTTATCATATTCATCTGCAAATGAATGACTAATTAGGCTATGGAATTGTCAAGGTATTAGTCGTTTTCATTGAATGGTATTAGTTATTTTCAGTGAATAGTATTAGTTGTGCACATGTAACTCCAAGAAGAAAAACCAAACAAAAGAGAAAAAGGCTTACATTTGAGGCCATTATAGCCAAGTAGATATGGAAATGGCCCTTGATGTTGAGCAACAAAGCAGTAGCAACAGAATCCTCCCAGTGAAATCCCAACATTACCCCTGACAGCCAAGACCCAACCACCTTTCCAACAGTTGCAATCAAGAAAATGAAAAACAACTGACCCCATGTCATTAACTTCCCTGCTTTAAACATGCTCAACTGAGCCTCATTCCCCACCCAAAAGAAGAAAAGTGGATAGAAAATAGCAGCAAACAGATAGTTCACCTTACTTATCATCATCTTTGCAATCCTCCCTTCTCTCGGCATAAACACCCCTGCTATAAACGCGCTCAAAATCTTATCATACCCCGCGCAAATAGGCGTAAAGCTACACACCATCACCACATACGCCACCGCGAGAACCAAGTGCGAGCATTTCATAGGCTTCCCCTCCGGATTCTCCCTATTCACCCAATCCATAATCACGGGAGTCACCTTCGCAGCCAGAACCGTCTCAATCACCAATAGAGAAACCATCGTCAGAACAGTCTTCACCGCCCGATATTTAAAAGCGTCCAAAGGGTCAAAGATTATAAACCCAATGCATATAAGGATAGTCGAAACCAAATCCGTGTGGACCCCAGCGGACACCACAAACCTCCCTATATCCGACTTCCCAATCTTGAGATCGGTTATCAGACGAGTTAGCAACGGGCTGGCCGTGCCCGAGACTATCACAGAGAGGCAAAGATTGAAGGGCACGTGTACCGCTACAGGGATGCTAAGCAACGGTCCAACAAAAGACGCCAACACAAAAGTTGTGAGCACTCCAGTGTAGGCCACTTTGGCCTCAGGTAGATGTAGTTGAAGAAATATATTTGGATCGACTTCTAAGCCTACAACAAACATGTGAAGAACCATTGCAACTTCCACTATGTACTGTAATGTGTTCTGTATCCCTTCGCCGTGTGTGTGCCTTCGTATCATCGGTAGATTGCTCAGAGTAAGCCCAACCTGCAATTGCAAACATCATTGTAACATAATTAGGCTATTTATATTTGATCTGAGATCTTTTTTTTTTTTTTTTTTCAATAAGAGAGAGGGAGAGAGAGACTATGCATTCGGAGAAAATCCGGGGTTGAGAGAGAGGGCGCAACAGAATGTGGAGGAAATTGCATAAGAAGACAATGAAGAAGAATCCAAGCATGTAAACAGCAATGGTGGCAAGTCTAAAAGTCATGCTCCCACTTGTGCATAAGGCTGTATTTGTCATGTTCCTCAGGTTTCCAAGATCCATAGTTGCAGATTTATGCCTTGTGATTTCGAATCTCTGGAGTTCTTCAATCAAGAAATTGATTAGTCTGAGAGATTTCAAAAGAAGATGATTTTTTTTTTTTTTTTTAACTTTTTTCTTTTGCCCTGATGAGGGTGTGATTTTTTTTTTAACTAACTACTACGTGGAATGAGGTCTTCATGTGGTTAGGAAAATACTTGAAAAAACCATGCAAGCATGCGGCATCTGGTCAAAGAAAATAGAAAAAGTAAATTTATTTAAATTTTTAGTATAAGTAAATAAACTGCTTTGTGTTTTTTTTTTATTATTATTTTTATATATTATTTATGTAATTGCAATATAAATTCATCATTCAAAAAGTGTATGATCTACGGATGAGACGATATTGTTACAGTTCAATTCCTCTGTGCCACTTTTTGTGTTCCAGAATTATTCCACCTCTTGAATCTTTAACACATGGACCCAGAATTATGGTGGTCAATTGGATATTTTTGTCAATTCCACATGTCATTAATCTAGACTATAAATACATAATGAAACATCATTTTTGGAACAGATGATATCGTAGCCTATTGTTGTTATGTACGTGTATGTAAACAAAAGTGCACCAAAAGAAATGATACTAAAATCGCAACTAATGAAAATTATAAAATCAAAGCCTCATATTTCTTATGAAATCATTAAAAAAATTGTTTCCTTTTAATAATGAATTTATAATTAAGCCATGAACAACTGTTATAACTATTTAGAGTGTGTTTTGAAACATTTAAAAACAATTTTTATAAGCATTTATTTTCAAAAACTGTAAAACATAACTTTAAAAACAAATGCTTCTAGAAGCTATTTTTAGTGTTTCAAAACACGCATTTAATATCTTGTGTCCATTAACCTCGAATTAAAAAAAAAAAAAGTACTTCGGGTAAAATAAATATCTAATAAAATACTTCGGGTAAAATAAATATCTAATAAAATTAACACGAGTGTTTGGACTAGGAATGGATGGATAGCGGACAATAACACGAAATTTATATCACGTTGTATTAGCAGACACCGAAACTCAAATTTTACTCAACTTTTAGTCCATTGTACAAAGGCACTTATCTGTGACATTGTCAAATTTAAATTTAAGATCCAAATAACTAAATCATAAAAAGATGAGTGAAGCCAAGCCAAAACCTCCAAATCAATGATTTAGTAAACTAAAATTCATAAAACAATTATTCAAAAAGGTAAAATATTTCAAAGCAGAATCAGATACAATACATACCCGCAATGCGTGAGAACTTTTAAGCAGAAGATAGAACACAAAACAAAAGGCATCTAAATGTTATAAGTGCTGACACCTTACCCTACAAACCTAACATGCACTAAAAATTGTAAGAACATGAGCGCATTAAAATAGATCAATCATCAATTCATCCGATCAACTGGGCGGCGATGCTTTGGCAGCAGCACCAGCGGCTGGAGCTGATTGCGGCGGGGTTGCATCGTAAGCCCCACGTGCATTGCTGCCAGAGGTGCCATCAGAAGAGTACGCAGCGGGAGGCTGGGCATAGCCACCACCATACGCCGCACTACTATACTGCTGCTGGCCATACGCGGGTTGAGCACCCGGGTAGGGCGGAGCCCCATACCCTGGCTGAGAGGTTGGATAACCGGAGGACGGGGGTTTCTGTGCACCGGAATCGGTCTGCGCATAGGCAGAAGGCTGTGATGGTGGAGGATAACCAGACTGAGGATATCCACCACCTTGAGCACTAGGTGACTGCTGTGGCTGAGCATAAGCTGGCTGAGTGCCCGGTTTTTGAGCCTGGGGTGTCCCGTAACTTGCATAAGATGGTGGTGGCTGGGTCCCGTACGGCGGTGCCCCATAACCTGACTGGGCAGAAGCTTGGTAATTTGGGTTCGGGCTGGGTTGACCGCCAGCAGCAGCAGCAGCAGTATTGTAAGACTGACCAGGAGCAGGTGCTTGATTAGGGTCTCCACCTTGTGTTGCATACGCGCCATCAGGTGTTTGACCGTAGGCAGAGTTGTACGCTTGCTGCTGCTGGTCGTACCCTGCAGCTGGATTTGGCTGTGCCTGACCGTAACCAGTTTGGGCAGTTCCCGTAGGGTACCCACTGTAGCCATCCTGGCCGTAACCTTGTCCTTGACTGTAGGCAGGAGGAGGTTGGGTATAGCCATAACTAGAAGCATCGGTTGGGGCACCAGGGGCTTGTTGCTGAGGTGGCGCCTGTTGGTTGTAATAATCATAGCTACCGCCTTGAGCAGCTTGTGGGTTTTGAGAAGCAGTTGATTGATCCCAGCCAGCACTGTACGCACCAGGGGCAGTTTGAGCGTAACCAGGGTAAGCTTGCTGATTGTATTGTGGCGGACCAGGGTATGCACTGGGCTGGACATAGCCGTAACCGGGTTGTTGAGCGGGTGGGCCGGGCTGGGACCAGTTTGTCGGGGGCCTAGATTGGTAGCCTTGCTGAGGATATCCACCAGACATTGATTGGTTTCTCATACGGTTCTGCATAAAATTGTTATCAAGAATGAACCTAGAACAGATTGCAATGATACTGTAGCAAAATAAACAAAGCAAAACATATGCAAAAAAAAGGTAGCAGAGTAGAATATATCAACAAACAGAAAAGGTCCCACAAAGTAACATATAAATCCTTATATGCTAAGTGCAATATTCATAGCACAGTTTCATGAAGACAAAGATTAGACGCCTACATACCGTACTGATTGGGTTGTATTATTGGATAACGCCTGCAGAAGCACATCCTCTCCCTATTCGAAGTGAATGGGTACAAAAGAAGAATAGCAAGATACTATATACAGCTTTAGCAATAAGCAGGACTAATGGTTCATAGGCAGTATCCAGTATATAGGTCAAACCAACAGGTTATTTGATGGAACATCAATATATGATATATATCAAGATAGTAATGTGTAAATCAGAAGATGAAGTATCTCTTCTTTGGTCCTTTTTTTTTGTACCATTGTCATATGGTTTTACTGATCAGTGCAGCATGTAAATATTGCAGACATTTGGATCAGAATATTAATGGCCAAGGAAACTAAGAAAATAACAGTTCCAGCTCTAAATTTTTTAATCTGGTGTTAACAAAGTTAGGTCATGTTCAAAACATAGAAATAGAGAGTTGATGACAGATTTATTAACAAGACAACAGAATACGATGTCAGCAAAACTTAGCCATAAGTTATACCTTATAAATATCATGTGTCCAAAAAACTAGTCACTCCAGTGTCCTAACAGCGGTTGGATCTACATAACCAAATATGATACAGAAAAATATAAAAACATTAATTTGATGTTTCCACTCTTGCTGGCCTCTACTGCCCACCAGAGCAGATCCTCCCAACCATAGATTTGAAATTTAATATATAATGACTAGTAAAATGATACCAGAACAATGCCGAGGAAACACCAACATGGAATGAACCCATGTTGGTGTCACCAATTGTCCAACATTTTCTAACCCTACAACAGTCCCTATTAAGAGCATCAGTTATAATATGAAATTTAAGGAAGCATATATGTATAAGTGGCTTAAAACCCAAAATACTAATCACCTAACCTTCCAACTAAGTTCAATAATATAATTTCAGATATATTCCCAACACTATAAGGAACTTCATATGCTGCTTGGATTACCTCAACGAAGAGAAATTGTGCAAAACCTGCTGCATAAGAACCATATATCCAAATAACCAGTAATCTAACAGATCAAAAGAAGGGTGAAGGAAATATCTTAAAATACTAACTCAAATCCCTTGCAATCACTCGCCAACCAAGCTGATAAATTAGAGATCTAACCATTCACAAAAAAAAAAGGGAAGTAACCAAAATCTTTGGAGGAAGAAGTATGTATATATAATTTCTGTACTACAGTCGAATAGTATCATGAACTAAGGCCTCAAACCACAAATTAAGAGTATGTCCAAACCAGATATCAAGCTGTTCTCCCTCATACGGAAAGAAGAGCAGCAGAGGCGGGCTCAGCCATCCAGGATTCATTTTGACAGGGGCAAACAAATCTGCAAGCTTCTATATCCAAAAATGGCAAATAGGGAAGGCAGACAAACAAAATTGCAACATATTGCCAAAAATGTAGAAGGAGATATAAGCAAGGCTATATTATTTGAGGGTGTAGAAAATTCCATGGATAATATGTTTACAACATAATACATTTTGATTGGTAAAAAAAATACAAACAAGAGATATATATATATAACGAAAGGAAAAAAAAATCCAGAGGTTAAATCACCTAATACTTTGATTAGGAGCACACTGTATCAAATAAATTAGTTCAATTAACTAAGAATAATAACTCTAAGGATGTAGATCTAGAACAACAAATCCAAATCATGATTCTAAGAAGAATGCAACAATATCTAGAGTCAACAAAAACGAAACAAAATCATGTACCAGAATCATATCAGACACTAATTAGTTGAATAACATGTTACACACATTCAAGATGTTTGGAATAGCATTTTGACGAACATCTATGGGTTAATATATGCAAGCAAAACACCACATGGCTTTTCATTAGTTGGCAAAAGAACAAACAAAGAATAACCATTAAACAAACCTCACTGATGACTTCATCGACCAACAGTTTTGCAGCTTCAATCTGTTCACTAGTTCCATCAATTTGTACAGTCCTCTCCCTTGATGTATCACCAGGTGGCAAGTGCAGAGGTATAACCTATAGTATTTGGGATAAAGGCTTGTATCATGACTTCATTATAGTGTATAGCATATTGTTTAGTGTGTTATTACGAAAACAAACAATGGCAGCGATCTTCTGTTATTTGTACCATAGAACGAATGGAAATTACAGGCAGTCATACCTGAATACGAGCACCGGTCCTAGCTTGCATATTTTTTATTGTTTCACCACCTTTGCCAATAACAAGTCCCACCTGAAAATGCCACTTTCTGTAATGGAAACTGTATAGTAAATAATCATCACACCGATAGATGTTATCTAATATACCTTATTATTGGGGATCTTCATCACAAATTGATCAGCTCCAGATGGCTGCCCAGTCACACGTCGAGAAACTATGCCAGAGCCACCAGCTTCAGCCTGTCCCATTGACTGCATGGTGTTAGTACAGAGAATTGTTCAAACTAGACAATGGTGAGAGGTACTTGAATGTATAGCTATTAAAAACTCTCACAGCCAAAGGGCTGACCAGCACAAAAGACAACACTGACAATTTAGTAGCAAGAATTTTTATAACCACAAAATATGGTCATCAACACAGAAATAAAGACTATAAATACGATTGCAGCTATGCATAGCACCTCAGACAGAACATCATTGATCAACTGCTCTGCCTTGGCTACTTGTTCTGGTGTCCCCATAAGCTCGACTCCTCTAGTAGCAGAGTTGGGATCTGCATCCATATCTCTCGTGACCTGAATCTTAGCTCCTGACTGTAGTTGAAGATACTTGATTGTCTCACCACCTTTGCCAATTATCACTCCAACCCTTCCATTTGGTATATCAATTTTCTTTGTTGGACCTGGATAACCATATGACGCACTTTGTGGTGGAGCACCAAGACCCAGACCTAAATGCTTCTGACCTACTCCTGCATAAAAGGGTAAATAAATTCGTCATGTCTTATTCTCCTCATCTCATACCAGCGACATCAGTAAGAAGAACCCCAATAAAACATACCAAGTCAGAATCACACAAGGAAAAGCAGTACAGTAAAGTTTTCAAATATAAAAAGACAGCGCATAGCAGTCACAATTCTAAAGTCAAACTTGTAATCACCGAGTTTATGAGAAAAATTACAAGTTTCAGGAACCAAAACCTACAGCTCATGCGAGCCAAATACAACATCACAGTGGGGATTACACATCTACTACAAACTCCTGTCTACTTAATTATTTGTGAACTTTAATCACATAAGCGGACAAAATACGTAAATACAAGCAACAAGTTGAAAATTATTTAAATTTCATACAGAAACCCTAACCTGCATCAACAGAATCATATCCACCGCCACCACCAGCCCCGTTCTCAACTCTCGCTCTTTTCGATGGATCAGAGTTATTGAGAAGTCTCGCAGCGATCTCCTGCGCCTTCTGTTTAGCCAGCTCGATTTCGTTCATTGGCGGCGGCACGTTGTTGTACACCGGCGGCGGGGCGGAATCAGGAGGCGACGAGAATCCCGTCGTCCTACGTCCCACAGGTGGCGGCGAATCCTCATACTTGCGCTTGTTGAAGTCGCCTCCGGCAGCGTACACAGCCTCGTCCGCCATTGATGCTCGGATGGACAAGAACGAGAAAGTACTCGTGCAGTTCCTCGGGGAGAGGGAGAGAGTGTGCGCGACTGAGAGAAGGGCTGCAAAACCCTAGATTGGGAAGAAAGGATTAAGGGGTGAGGTGGCGTCATTCAGAATTTATATCGGCTAGTTGGGGATGACCCCACTCTAGATTTTTTCCGGGGGTCTACAAGTAAATAGAATAAAATTTGGGGGGCAGAAAAGTTCTTTCTATTTTTATACTTTGGCCCATATTTTTATCTTATTCTCATGAGTTCCCCTGGAGTTTGGAAAAATTCTATAAAATTGTGTATGTGAAGTGAGTACCGACTATCTGTCAAAAAAGAAAAAGTGAGTACTGACTACTGAATAAAGAGTAGGTCTAGTGTGAAATTTTTTATGTATAAAAATCTAAAAAATTGCCCTAAATCAATCATTTACACTCTAAACATTAAATAATGAACCCTAAATTATGACTTATTTGGGAGGGTGAACAATGAACCTTTCAATTTTGTCTTGTCTTCACCAATTACAGAATTTTGTTGTAAATTAAAGTTTTATCATGTATGAAAATTTTCATACTAGACTTTGTCCTGAATAAATATAGCTATGATACAGTGGATGGTAACCGCCATAATTTTTCTGAGCAACAAGTTATAAGTGTGACTTTATTTGTAGCTTATCTATTTTTTTTCATTGTGTCGCTTTTATTTAATAAGCTATCCCGACTTATTGCATGAGCACATTCATTTTATCGGATTCTCTAATCGATCAACTTCACAAAATGCTTAATTCATTTTGGTGGGGACACGAGACAGACCCGAAGAAGGGGGTGAAGTGGGAAAAATGGGAGTCACTGTGCAAACATAAAAATGAAGGCGGAATGGGGTTTCGGAACCTTTATGTGTTCAATATCGCTTTGCTTGGCAAATTGAGTTGGCGATTAAAGAAGAATCCACAATCTCTAATTGGCCGCATCCTTAAGGCCAAATATTTCCCTCATTGTGACTTATTTGATGCTTCTATTGGTCATTCTCCTAGCTACACTTGGAGAGGGATCCATACGGCCAAGGACCCAGTTCGACGGGGTTCCCTGGATTCAAAGACATGGTTGTAAGCGATTTCTACATCCCCCATACTCGTTCATGGGACACGGAGGTGATTTATGAGGCTTTCTCAGAGAGTGATTCAGCTAGGATACTCCGTACAACACCAGCTATTGAGGGGTTTTCTGATAGACTTATTTGGCACTTTTCGCCAAATGGTATTTACTCGGTGAAGACGGCGTATCAACTGGGAATGAGATTGGTGGCAACTAGCACGATTTTCGAATGGTCGAACTGGCCAGGGTTGTGGAAAAAGAAAGTGCCTCCGCGGATTAAAGCTTTCTTTTGGAGATTATGCAAGGGTTGGTTGGCAGTTCGAGCGAAATTGCGCAGATGGTACCCGAGGACGAACCCAATCGGCCCGGTCTGCGAATCTCCAGGTATGGGAGAATCGGTGTGGCATTTTTTTGTTGATTGTCCGTTTGCGGTTAGATGTTGGGAGGCGGGAGGATTATGGGAGACGATGGATAAGTTCTGTCACGAGGTCGAGGATCATGGCGAGTTGTTCTTTCGAACTTTGAAAGAGTATGATAACGACTAGGGTGATCGAGTTATGACAATAACATGGGCGATTTGGAGGCACCGGAACCAAGTGGTGTGGGAAGGGAAGAAATCGACTGCTGCTATGGTTATGTTTGCTGCCACAAGCTTCTTAAGGGAGTGGAAATAATCACGCATGCGTCCGACCTCACAGCAGCGTATGGGCAATTGTTTATTATGGCATCCTCCGCCTGCTCCGGTCATCAAGATCAACGTAGACGCAGCCTTCTTCGCTGACAGCACGCAGACGGGTGTGGGGCTGGCGCTCAGAGATTCTTTGGGAGAATACAAGGTTGTCAAAAACCTCTACAGGGAGGGGGTTGCTGGATGTCAAAGAAGGGGAGGCATGGGGAGTTCGTGAAGCGTTACTTTGGGCGGAACAGATGAGTCTGGAAGCGGTCGTCGTGGAAACGGATTCACAAAGCGTACGTGATGCTGTTTACTCTATGTTGCCAGATGATACCATGTTTGGCTATTATATTGATGTTATTCGTGTGTGTATCTCGAATCACCCTCGGTGGAAGGTGGTCTGGGTTTCTCGTAAAGCCAACGTTGTGGCTCATAATCTTGCTCGGATGTCTCGTGTTTTAGAGAATCCATATTGTGGGGTCGAGCCTCCGATTACTGTGGTTGGCCTTCTCAACATGTGCACTACGTGCACGTAACTCGTTCTTTGTTTCAAAAAAAAAACATATATGGATTTAAATTTTATTAAGTGACAATTAGTTGTTTTAAGTTTCAGATTAAAAAAGTTTGCAAAATTTTTTAAACACAAATCTGTTTTGGTTATACTTATTTATTATTATTTTACTTATTTTCCAAGTATAATAGTACAATTGTTTTTAGAGTTGGTATGCTGTGAAACTGATTCATTTTTACACTTCAGTTATCACGACTACACCATTTAGTAATATAAGTCGCACTCTTCAGTTATCACGACTATACTCTTTGCTTTAATATAAGTCACACCCTTTATTTTTATGAATAATACTCTTTATAGTAAAAAATCACACTCTTCAATTACATAATTTATACACTTTAGTAATATAAGTCACACTCCTAAAACTTGTTCACCCTATACTTTGCTTGTTTTTATTCTCGTGATCTTTCTTTTTCACAAGCGACTAAAGGCCCACCATAGTATTTGTCTGTTTTTAAGGCCCATTATAGTGGGTTCGAATGTTCAATCACTTGTTGGATGGTTTGGGCCTTGGGCTTTTCCATTTATGGACCAATTCTTTTTCTTTTTCATTTTCTTTTCCATTTATGGACCAACTATTTAACTTAAGTATATATGAAATAAAAATGTGATTTATAATAAAAATATTATTTATTTACAATTCATCTTGGGAGGCTAACACCCCCTATTTTCTTCCAATATGTGATTTCTTAATAAACTTTTTTTTTTAATTCAACAATGATACATATGTCCATCACATTTTTCGTGTTAAACTTACCTTGAAAAAGATTACTTGAAAAAAATTTAATCACAAGTTGAATTTCATATTGGTGTTCACTTTAAAGTGAACCATGAAATTTTGAGTTAGGGCTTCTTTTTTTTTTTTTTTATCGGTAAAGTTAGATGTTAGTTGTTAATAATTAGTACATCAAGCACCCAAATACTCCACGAAATCGTCAATCCACCTTATAACTCCCATAACTCCAAATTTATTCCCTGCAGGAAAAATCGAACCCAGGGTCCCACTAAAACGAATGAGGAGTTCGAATGACCACGCGTGCCATTTTCACCCTGGTTTTGAGTTAGGGCTTCTTGATTCTTGTTGAACAAAGTGAATAATGTTTGACAGGATGGTTGAATGGTTTGAACATTGTTTGACACATTTCTTCGATCTTGGTGTGCTGAATGGTGAGACTAACATTCGAATAAAGTAGTTGGTGGTTCGACTGACAAGCATCAATAATGATTCTCAATCTTAATTTATTGGTTGAATATTAAGTTAAATGAAATAAATTTAGAATGATATAACGAGCGTAAAAAAATATTTTTAGAAAAACTTTAAAAGATATACGTACATTTTTTCGTTTCGATCGCTCTCTTCTTTGTATAATGGCTTGAGACTAGCAGGGAAATTAATACTTTTAATGTAATATTTGAAAAGAAAAGATGTGAGAGAGAATAGTGTGAAGGTTGAGATTTTTCCTATAAAAAGCTGACAATAATATTTTATAAAGTCTTTTTATTACATTTACATAGTGTTTTTGTCTAAATGCTTTGTGGGTATCATATAAAAAATAATAATAATTATGAACTAATAAAAAAAAAAAAAATATTTAAAGAATCCAATTTGTAAGTTGTAACGAGAGGCTAAAAACCAATTTGACGAATTGATCCACGTCACCCATTTTCTCCTTTCCATTTCAGCAGATAAATAGACTTCTCCGGCTATTTCACATTTGATAACAATCAAATCAGGAAAAGAAAAACAAATAAATAAAATAAAATAAAATCAAAATGGCTCAGACTCAGCTTGCTAGAAACGCCGGCCACGTGTTCGCCCGCACGGCGGCGTACCACCACCGCTCCGCCGTCGCCTCTCTCCATACAACCGTACCTTCTCTTGCCTCATCATCCACCCCCACTCCCTATACCTCGGCGCCTCCTCCGTCGACCTCCTCGCCCGCCGGCATATCGAAGACGGCTGAGTACGTGATCTCGAAGGTTGATGACCTTATGAATTGGGCGCGGCGCGGCTCAATCTGGCCGATGACTTTCGGCCTGGCTTGCTGCGCGGTCGAGATGATGCACACCGGCGCCGCTCGCTATGATTTGGATCGATTTGGGATCATTTTCA